>VZTO01016596.1:0-19683 GCA_013400615.1 Syrrhaptes paradoxus | reverse complement strand
TTACCTGGCCCCATTTAGGCCAAGAAAGAACAAATGCTATTATTTAAAAATGTGGATTTTTTTTTTTTTGAAAGACCACGTTAATGAGTGTCCTAGAGATGCTGGGGCAGATTTTACAGATATTGGGAGAGGCTGCATAAAGGCATTTTTTCCTGAAATGTATAACTATGCCATGGGTTGAAAAACAGAACAAACAAAAATAAAATAAAAAGTAAAATAAATAAAATAAAATAACCTGCATATTGTAGGATAGCAGATGCATCAGCTGGAACATATTCACCAGAGCAGCCTTCCCGTAGGAAGGTGCAAAAGAAAAAACACTACCAGAGAAAGAGACCTTTGCAGAGTTTGTTCTATTAATAAAAAAAAAAAATCTTAATCTCTTCAATGCATCATCCTAATCCTTCCATTATCTAAACATTCACTCAGTGGAAAATGCAGTCAATTATTTTTAACAGTAATTAAGTAGACAAAGCTCAGTCATTGTGCTCAGAATGACAACTGCATCGGTGCAACGGGGAATAAATTCAACCTGCAGTTGTGAATGCACGTTCTGTCCAAACAAGCTTCTCAGAAGCTCTTCCTACCCATTGAACTCAAAAAAACCAACAAAACCTGTTGCACACCCTTATACAAACCCTTGCTTACACACTTTCTAGAAATCCAACATTTTTCATAAATACTTAACACACACTAACCCAATTACAATTTGTACCAAAATAAATAACATGCTAATTTTGTAGGCTCAAATTATGATGGGCTGAAACAGTATTTAGCACACACTCAGACCATGTCCAAAATTTGCACTCTACAAGTATACTTAGGGTCAAAAAATCCTGTTATTTGCTTTATGTTAAAACCCCTTAATTAATTCTAAGTGCTGAATGCTTTTACCAGTGGTCAGTATTGGAATCCAGCATCATCCGCAGGCACCTGGACAGCACAAAGGTACACAGTCCACCTAGAAAAGCTTCTGCACAAAGCAAATTTTAGCCAATTCTGTTGGCAGCGTACTTTTCCCTGGGTATTACAGGAAAGGACTGAATCAATACAGTTGCTGACAGAGCTTGCAGATCCAAATGAGGAGGAAAGTCAAAAAGTCCAACTCCGAAACACGTTTTGAATTTATATGACATTTTATGTACTTAAAAAATCCATTTAACCACAATTTCAAGATTCTTTGCCTTAAAAAGCTGGCACATGAGTTTAATCTGTGTCTTAGCCTAAAATAGAAGGTAGTAATACAATAGATCAATGAGCCCCATAATGGAAATCAATTTATGATTTGCATCTGCAAACGCAATTATTCACATCAGACCATAGAAGCTTAAATGGACAAAAGCAGATGGCTCCAGTCCACTGCGCCTCAACTGCTCATTTATTTGAACAGATCCTGAAACAGGCCTTGAACAGACTCTGGAAAATTCCTGAAAACTTACTAATACAAATAGGAAGTTTGTTTACATTCTGATCTTCAGCACAAACATCTCTGATTGTTATTAGTATTTAACCACATCCCGTTGTCCTGGGTTCAGCTGCTCCAGCCGGGCGCCAGACTTTTCCTTCAGCAGATGTAGCAGTGGCCAAACTGTCGTCTTCCGAGCTGCAGCACTAATCCCGGCTCTTTCTAGAGACAGCAGAGCCACGCTGTTGAGGAAGCCATCTCTTCATATCCTTGGGTAGCATCAGTACTTGTAAATCTTCAGCTTCACTTAGGAACATCTATTTCTGATAGAAGCATCGGAATGGAGGCATCTCAGATCATCAACTCCAGACTCCTTTGTTGTCATGGCAACTGCATCACATAATTTGTTTCTTAAGATTTAGCCAAGCTCCATCTTGGAACTTCTTGGATTTCTTGTCCCTCTTATTCCTGTTAGGCCCAGAACCTCTGAAAATAATCTTTTTTATTTCCATCCTAGGTGTGACTAGTTGATATTAATCCCTTTTTCCTGTGCCAAACTGCCAATATCCTAACGAGCTGTTTTTCCCCTACTCTCCATGCATTCTACTAAAAGATCAGGTGTGAGTAACATCCTAAACAAGCACACGTCCAACTAGCTGACAAAGACAAGATTTTTGAGTATCTGACAGAGCCACTTACAAACAGCCAGCGGAACATGTTTGGGACTTTAAGTTGAGCAACAAAATATTTGACCTTCATGTTGGTTAAAACTGTAAAAGCCCTGACCTTTTTCCACAAGAGTTGTGAATTTTGCCCGTGTGACCATGTACATATCTACACAAACAAACAAAGCAGAACAAGAAAACATAACCGGATATTTTAATGGAATGTCCCTTATCCCCAGTTTAATTAAGGGTGTTCGATAATAATCCAGCCTTACTAGAAAAAGTAAGCAATGGAATAATATATCCAAGTGTTTCTCAATAGCATAATGCTCTGTCCCATTAAAAACACTGCCAAGGAGCACAAACAACGGTATTGTTTCTGTACAGAACTCGGTGGTTACGTTTGCGGCCAAACTTGGAAGAATACACCATAAGAAAAGCAGCAGAGATGAAGGTTGCTGTTTATCTCTTACCCATGCCGTGGTTTAAAAGGTGGAACCATGTTAAACTAGCATTTTAATCTAAAATTTTGCATTTTGTGCACCAATACCTAATCCGAAAGCTGTCGAAAGTGAGTAACTACTGTCCTCGTGAGACTACCTTATACAGAACATCTAAACATCCCTCAATTACTTGGACCCATTCCCATTAAAAATAATTGTCTCCATTAATCAGTACCTGTTACTATTTTGGATTGTTTGGTTTAAATCACATTTCTTAGGAAAGGTTCAATTAACTTTATTGCAGTTGATTGAACTGCAGTGTACCGCAATCAATTAAATTACACTTAGGATGAATTTGCCCAATGGCTTTCAGGTGCAAGAGGCGGCAGTTTTTCATGTCGGAGCTTCTCTTAGGGAAAAAAACAAGTGAATTGTGCACATCTGGTTTGTTCTCTCAAACACACACCTGAAAAGGTTTCCATTTCTGAGGAATCTTAAGAACAGTGTTACATCTAACTGGTATAGACTGATACACTTGATATTTTAACCTGGTTTAAAGAATGTGACTTATGTTCTCTGAATGTTTAAGACGTCCCCAGATAGAGTCTGGCCACAGCTTGGTCCATGGCTAGGCAGAGAGTCCAGGCACCATTTAAGATCGAATCTCCTTTCTCTACCAAATCCTTCTCCTCTTCCCTTCCCCTGTCCTGATAACTCAAAGGACAATGCCAGAGCCAAGTATGTCATCTGGCTGGTTCACAAGGATCCTTAGGAGGAGGGTGGCCCAATTTAATCACAGAGGTTGGGTTTGGCATTCACCTCACCCCTTGTCCTGGTTCTGTGGACACTGTATTTATTTTGCTGCTCCTTTTGTCTTGGCAACATGCTCTCATTTTGTATATCTGAGTTCCATTAGTCCACTTTCTGGTATGTTTGCTTCTTTTCGCCTTAAAATAAACTCCATGAAGATAAGCTGGGTGTTTTGGTTTGGTTGTTTTGTTTTATTTTGTTTTCCAATGCTTTATAAGAATATATTCTAATTTAAAATTCAATAAAATTAAAATGCAGTTTGAAGTGCAACAGCGAGTATATTAACATTCATTTCATGAACATGCCTCTTACATTTAATTTGTTCTCAGATGCTTTTATAGCCTATAAATTACGACACACAGCCAGCACCAAAAATAGGGTACCAAGAATAGCAAACCAGAGGTCACCCATATACTAATGAAACATCTCTAGCATATCTGCCCTTCACAGATGAAAGCATGCACAAAAATCTAAAACTACTTTACCGTTGCAATTGGAGCTGCTTTCAGCTCATGTCTCTGACATATCCATAGCCATCCACCTCTGCTGGGGTTTGTTCTGAGCAAACTGGTTTTTTGCAGATAAAGAAAATAAATACAACCCAAGCTGCTCATTCAAGCAGTGGTTCTGCAGTGGAAAAGCAACTCTTATCCCTCTCCTCTGCTAACCACACAGCCCCGTACTAGTTTGGCACTCCCACAGCAGAGTCCCTGATGCTTTGTGAGGCCCTTCTGAAAAGCTGACTCCAGATAAAAAAAAAAAAAAAGATAATTTTAATCTGGATCATTTAAGTGTAACGCTTAACACTGCATAGTTTCACAAATTGTCATTGTGATCAGGGAACGGCACTCATCTGCCGCGCTCTGACCTTTGAAGTGATGAAATGCTTCAGACTGCGCTTAAACAATTCCTAACTTAACGCTTTATAAAAACATGAGGCTATGTCGAACCCTAAAAATATATCCTTTTCAAAAATCAGGAGTACAGCGGGATTATGAAAGCAGTGAGAAGACAATAGATCTTTATTTGAATTCTGAATGAACCACTTGATAAGTATTTACAATGGGTAGGAGACAGCAGGCTGAGCCCGTCTATTTTTAAAACTGTGCATACCTACATTAAAGGCCATTAGGCAGAGAATTCTAAAATATGTCTCAAAATACAGCTCTCTTTGTGAGTATTAATGCAGTCCAATGTTCTTTTGCATTAGGTAAGCACACATTAGTCAGGCAACACAATTTAAAACTAAATATTGTACGTGCAATATAAACTGACTGGTTACGTATGTGTCAATGATTTTCAGTTAAAACCTTCCCAGAGATCACACAGATACATTGACAGAATGTGCTGTCATCAAGCTCAGTTAATCTGCATTTCCTCCTTCCATTTTTCAGAAGATGCATCTGCACTAGCAACAATAAAAAAATATATTGCTCGTGTATTTGTGCTTATGTGGGAAAGCCAAAGCCTAATCCTACAGCATACAGAGGCAATTCTTAAAGTCGTGTTAGCTTTAACTGCACTGCCTTAACCTTTTAATTGATTGTAAGGTTTTTTTTGGAGTATCATCTTTTTAAAACTCACAGAATAGTTAGGTCAGGATATAGATGATGGTATTTCCTATACAAACCTAGAAGAAAATGCAGTAAAACACTAAAAGCCAGACTTGTAAGCAATGATTTTGTTCTTCATAGATACACGCTGCAAGGAAATAAGAGCTACATAAGAAAACTTTAAACAGGTGACACGACCGTAAGCAATATTCCTTACTCAGGCGTGCAATACACTCGCTATCTTTATGGAAGAGCACACGCAGGACTGCTGCCAGAACCAGAAACCTGAACAGGAGCAACTCCAGCTTCATTTTCCAACCACACAGACCATGCCTCGTTGTAAAGCACATTTTCCTTCATGTTTATCTTCAGTCAGTAATGTTGGGAAGGAGTGCAGGTTTGTGTTTTAATACCTATTAACAGGTTACTATCTATATGCACAGGTGTTTTGTCACCCTCCAGGCTCATCAACCCTGCAGGCAGCCCCCAGGTTTGCTTCATTTGGGGTTCTAAGGTCCCTGGATCATTTCCCTGCTGTTTGCACGGTAGAGTCGTGCAGCTGACCGCTACTACAGAAAAGCATCTTTTGATTCAACGAGGTCCTGGTTTGATTAACTTTATGCTTATTGACTTCAGTAGCACTTCAGACTAAAGAACCGATGAACAGTTTATGGCAGCAGACCATTTTGCCATGGCTGTGCCCAAGAACAAGAGTGAATAAAGGCTGAAGTCTGGGCTTAAGAAATGCTTAAGCACATAAAGAATAATCCAACTCCCATAAAAGTGTTTTCTGTATTAGATTAAAGAAATACCCATCAGTCAGCTGAGTCATGAACTTGGCGATGTTAGGAGTGCCCCGCTCTTATTTAGAAAATTAGTAATTGCACTAACCAAACTGCAGTGTTCTATTAATTGCCAAAAGAATGTGCATGTTTTATGCAAGGCTTCTGAAACTGAAAATGAAAACCAAAAGAGCTATCAGTCATAGAGTCATAGCACACCACAGTTACAAACATGGAAATGTTTAGTTTGAACTAACCTACCAAACTAGATTACTCACAAATTTAAATCTCTAGGCAAAGAATTGGAATTACTAAGGAAGAGAAAAATCATCTCCAGCTTGGTTGCAAAAAGGGATGGTCTTCCAGACCAGATTGATGGCTCCTGGAATACTAACCATGCGGTGTAAAACTCAACTACCCACATTTGCTTGCTTAGAATGTATTACTTGCATGGCAAATACAGTTTGTTGTAACTGCTTCCCAACTATATTAAATCCAGTCTTGATTATTCTGGTTCTTTGTTTAAGAAGACTAGATAGAATTCCATTATTTTGTTTCACAGTTTTTCTTCCTTTAATACTGCATCAGAATTGCACTGCAGCCCCAGTTCAGGCTCCCACTCACCTTGTGACCTTTAAGGCTGTGCTTTGGTTCAACAGCCTTGAAAAGGGGAAAATAACTAATCCACTGCAAGGTACCTAACCAACCATCAGCCGCTAAGGCCCAGTCAATGGAGCTGAAAAGCTCTAACAGATTTGATTAGGAAGCACATCACATTATTAAAAGACAAGAATGGACAATCCTCTAGTATCTACTTTTGCTGAGGAGTGTCGAGATTCACCAGATGCACTCACAAGGACGACAACAACACTCTTACTCATCCTACTTTGTAAAAGAATATCAGAACATATATCTGTAACTATAATGTCAAATAGACACTATCCCCAAATACACAACATCAACTCAACAAAAACTCAAAAGCAACAAACGACAACTTCTGCAGCTCTCTTTAAAGAAAACAAACTCGTTTATAAGAGCAACTTCATTAATTCATAATGAGACTTTGTTACCACTTCAAAGAAGAAACGTTCTAATTTACTTACTATCCACACAGAATGACTTTTTATCATCTCAAGCAAGGGCATAAGTGCAAAAACTTCTCTGTTAAGAAGGAACAATTTATTTTGGTTAGTGAACGAGCATCATAGAAGTATAACAGCAGACTCCTCAGAGCATTTTGTCAGAGTGAATAAGGATCAGCAACAAACCTTCCATTAAGTTTGATTTTATTTGTAAATAGTTAGAAGTAAAAATCTATTTTTGTATGATCTGATGACTCACGGAGCACGAGGAAAATTTCTGGCCTTTAAAGCGGCTCCACCTAGCCTACACAGAACGCCAGTCCTGAGGCAATATCCTTGCAAGCAAGAGGCAAAACCAGTTGAGCAATGTTTTGCCTTACGCATTGCTCCAGGTCTGGGGGTGCCTACGGTGGCAACGAGATGAAGCAGCCTGTCCTTTGGAAACCTTTGTTTCTGTACCGAAACAAGCTGGAAACACTTCTTTGGAAACCCTTCTTCCCTTCTAGTGGCCCAAAGGAACCCAAACCTGCCCTCCTCTTTCTTTCAACACCTAAAGTTAGCAAAAAATTGCCTGCTTGGCAAACAGAAGTCAGCTGTGCGATGGATTGGATGAATCAGTGCTGTTCGGCGCTGACATTTTAGGAGCACACTGAATAGCTCTACGACCATATAAAAATGTAGCAACTCATCAGAAGCATATTATTGAAATAAACATGCCACAAAACTGAACACAGGCACCGAGGGGAAGGAGACAAATGAAGCACAAGTGAAGATAACAAGTTTTTCAATTAGAAAACAGCAGCCTCGTTTGTAACAACAGTAATTTTGCAGACTTGTTATCCCGCCGCTTTTATTTTCTGTGCATAAACCCCCCCCCTCCAAACCCAAAACATTCACACATAGTAATGCCAGTAGGCTTGATTCTATGTTAAATCTTTTAGAATTTGAATTAAGTCTAAAGCAAGCAAGGAAAGATCAGAAAAGGAAATTAAGAAGCATGTACAACAAAGGAAGAACAGAAAGGGACGATGCTGCCATTCACTGAAGGGCAGAAATGCTGGGTGCTTCCAAAAGTAAGGAAGAGACACTTGGATTTAAACACTAAGTATTATACAAATCCCTTATAATTTAAATTTAATTGCTTAGTAACTAAGTGTTGTAGAAATGTCAACCAAGGTCTTATGCAAAGGTTTAAATCTTACAGGCACTGTGGAAAGAGCCAGTATGTTCCATAGAGTTAGAACGGTCAAAAGCTATGCCCAGGACATGGATTACCTTCAGTGAGACTTAGGAGCTCAAATTCCTGAAATAATGAGCAACCTGCATCCCACTGCAAAGGAGATACCACCACCCAAGACGTTGGGACGACTCCTGTGAACACTTGATGTGCCAAAGCTTAATCCTAAATCCTCACCACCAGCGAAGGGCCAGGCAAGAGTACAGATGGCAAGTTACGCACCGCAACCTGGCCACCTTCCTGCCTGCTGAACTCCCTGCTGGGCTACTAAACCCTCTTTGGCCAGCACCTGCAAGGACACTCCCGCCAGACGCACCGAAGGATTTGGGAACCAGCATGGGCTGAGGACCGTGTCCAGGAGACACGATGGATGCAGCTGCCCTGCTTTGGAGGCTGATTCTGATTGTATGATAGTGGCCATCTGATTGATGCCAGTGGCCATCCACGCCAGAAAACTTTTAATACTTGAATTTACTAGCGTGCGTGAATTTTACACGGAAGAGAGAGATCTGGGAAGAAATAACTTTGCATTTTGCCAAACACGCATCAAGTAATCCCACGAGTAGTGACTGGTCTCATTTCATAGCTCGCAATAACAATTTCTCTAATGACATGTTGCTCACATGGCTTTGCAGTGTGATACACTCACATGGAGACAGAACGGTGAGACAGAGGTACGCTCGCAAGTCTAACGCATAAATTTTAGATGACTTTAAGGCAGTAATTGATTCTCTTTGAATACCATCTTTCTTTATACCAGCCTCTTAGCTGTTTGCTTAATTGCCCAAATCGCAGTAGCATCACAACTGATTTCTCTCCAAATATCTCGACCTAAATCAGTTTTGTCCCAGTTACTGACATTGACAAGTCGGTCTGGCAATGGCAGAGGGACAATTTTGGTGCATCCTAATACTGTTTTTATTGATTTCCAGGTGGTTTTTTTAGACTACAAGGAAGACAGGCAGGAAAAATGTCACTTAGATCCTGAAGTCAGACCATGGGAACAGGAAAGCTTCAGTTCTAGGAAACTTGCTGTAAAAAGTAACCTTAACGTGTGCTACTCACTCATACTAATGTGTACCCCAAATCCTACACAGGCAGCACTGCTGGAGTTGCCCCAGTCTGAGGCAGAATGTCTTCTGCCATTGGGTTCATCACTGAATGCTTCTCAGTCTTCGTAGCATCTTCCTGTAGAGTGCAAAGAATTTCTGATCCATAACCAAAGCTCCTGAGAGCTTCTGAAATTAAAAATATTTTTAGACATTCTAAATGGATACTGTTTGAAACAGTTAAGTGATCAATTTTTAATAATATATAGTTTCTTTCACACACATCTATAATGTATGCTTATCAGGAAGAATCCATTTCTTATGGAAGAAGAACAATTTTGTTCAGAGGAATGGAGAAAAATGTAGGTGTGCGTTCGACAATATACAGATCTATTAGAAATAACTCTGTTAATAGGCATGGGAACACTAAAACCTGTGGTGTTTAGTGGCATCAATTTAAAAATAAACAAATAAATCAGACAAAATACACCATTAATTAATCCTTAATGTTTTCTAAGTGGGGAAGAGCAGCTATAATCTGATACAACCTTTATTTACCCCATCAAATGGCTAATCCTGGTATAACAGGCAAGGGCTACATAAAAATAACGCAAAAGGACAATGGCAAAATAATTCAGTCTTCTCAACAACATATTGACTCCAATTTTAGCATCGTCTCAACAGAAAGCTTTAAAGCAATTTTGCTCATATACACATGGCAGTTGTTTCTCAGGGTTCCTGCTCAGAAAGAGACAGTTGGA
Organism: Syrrhaptes paradoxus; assembly: GCA_013400615.1. Taxonomy (NCBI): domain Eukaryota; kingdom Metazoa; phylum Chordata; class Aves; order Pterocliformes; family Pteroclidae; genus Syrrhaptes; species Syrrhaptes paradoxus. The sequence goes on along the minus strand of VZTO01016596.1, from coordinate 9,896 downwards.
AATTTTATCCTCCTGGAGGGACTAACTCTCCTTATTTAATTCATAAATCGCCATTCTGCAAATCCGGAAAAACTAAGTCGTAAAATTCACTGGTTTTGTTTGTCAAAATCAGGGAAAATATTTAGCATTGCCTGAACTCCTGTGCTATCCCCATGGGCTTAATGTCTGCCCATTGTTTTGGGGATGCCCTGCAATCCCTGTTGAGTGTGATAATGCTCCTGCGCATCCTTCCAGGCACCACTCTATGCACAGTGAATGGCCATATTCCTCTTCTTTTCATCTTAAGCCACTGAAGGGCACTCCATCCTTTACCTCATTGCGATTTATTCCGAGGACATGTCTAGGACACAGAGAGAGAGCGATTCCCAAGGTGGGAAAGAGAACACCGCGTGAGAAGCACCTGAGCTAGCTGGCACACCTCGATGCCGCAGCGTGGCACCGTGCTGAGACGTGAGCTTGAGTCCTGGAAGAAGTGCAGACATATCAGCATGGTGCTGCCCTCGGGATAATTACCACCACATCAACACGTTTTTGTCACTTCTGCTTTCAGAGCCAGTACATTCAATGCCAGCTCAAGGCTCCTTCTACCACAGCCATGCACAGAGTTGATTAGCTACAATAAACTCTAATGCAGATGGACCATTACATTGTTCTACCTGTGTGACATCTACCTCATCTTAGCTTTGTATTTTTTCTGTTTTCTCTGTGTTCTTTAGACTGTGACAATATTTTAGACATACGTCCTGGCTAAGTGATAATTTTCAATGCGAAAGACTACGAATTTGAATTTATTTGTTTCTTACATTGCTCATTATTTAGAGTGCTCATTTTTTTTTATGTGGTATGACTCTATCAGGTGTATAGCACATACAGTCAGTTTCCTACACTGGCATTAGCAAATAATTTTTAAGATTGGATTATGGAGTAAGTCTTTGCTGCAACAACAACAAAACCCAACCTAAAGGCCAGGGACTCTCAATCTTGAATAAATACTTTCCTGGCTCACTTTATTTTCAAAGAGAAAAGAAGACAGTGTATTGCAGAGTATTACTCAGAAATGGAGGATATGTCAGGAAATAGCAGAAACTCTCTGGAAAGCTGTCCCTTATCTATGGAATAAACAAAACTTCCATATATAGGAAGTTGTGTGGATGCAAGAACTCTAAAACCAGACATTCAGTCACTTTGGTTATAGACCCAGAAAACATGATGCAGCCTCCTCAAAGGATCAGATTCTCAATTTACCTTCTAATATGCTTCCAAAAGAAATAATTATTATCATAGATCTTTCTTATCAGGCAGGAATACTGTACATACAAAACATTTTCCACCATCTTTATCCTACTCACTTCAGTAATATCAACTAAATAACCAGGGAAACAGGAGTGAAGCAAGAATGAGGATCAAGCTTTGTCCTCTAATCACGGACAAAGTTTCTCACAATACTGAGGAGTTAAGCCACTAGTTAACAGAACACAACTGATAAGCAGGACAGATTCTGTTATCTTCAGCCAGAAAGATACATTCCCAAACAAGAGGGTGAAAAGGAAATTTTTTCAAAGCCAAAAATAGAAGAGGATGGAGTGCTGGTTGTGATAAAAAATGAAGGCTATTTTTCTCCACCTGGAAAAGATGAAGCAATCTTTCACTTTTCAAACCAGCACGGCGAAAGTGATGTATTTTACTTTTTTACTTCTTGCTTTGCCTTCTAAGCAGGAAATGCAGCTGTATAATTTTTAATTTTTTTAAAAGTCTTATATACTGCATCCATCATAGCTCCAACTGAAACATCAGCAAAGTCCTATTAAATCTTTCCATCGGGAAATGATAATTACTAACTGGAACTGGAAAGCTTATCAATTATCTGCTTTGCTCCTGTTTTTGCTTTTCGTTTGCGCTGGAAGAGTCACAACCCTTTTGGCTTGAAGCTGTTTTACTATTTTACTCTTCATGCTTTTTAAAATGAGTACCACCTACTTACAGAGCTACATGGGCAGCCTCTCAGAGTACTAGGATGTTGCTTCTGAAGCATCTCTGAGCCACCTCCCTAGCCAGCATTCCCACCCTTGGCCCTCAGGTTAATAAAGAACACCCTTACTTAACGACGTATATCTGGATTTATTTCTTTTTTTTTTTGTCTCATCCCAGGGTTATAACATAACTTATCACGAAGGGATGAAGAATTTTGTTTGACATAACTGTAGCTCATCTGGAAGGTTGTAGGAAATCTAATGTGGCTGAAATCTATGATTTAATACAGCACGACGACAGCTAGTAAAAAGCAGCGGACGACAAAAACCTCACTGAGCATTATAGCTTCAGAACTGTTTTCACTGCAGATGCTGGATTAGTGAAAAGCTTCCTAGAAAATACTTAGTCACAGAAACAATCACTTGTAGTTACTTATTTTTTTTCCCATTGTGGTGCAGCAAGACTCAGATTAAAAAGACAAACAAAGAAAAAGCACGCCCTTTGAGGGTTTGCCAGTATTTTGATTAGTGGCCAAAGTCAGTGAACTGTACTTTGTCTTGTCTTTTATGTAAGAATAAGGATGAGTCATGCAAGACTAAAATAAACACCTTTTTAGAGGCAGTCTTGCTAATAATAGCTGCTACATCTTTACAGAATCTTCCCTGCTTGGAACTATTCTATTACTAAAAGAGTAGCATGGACCACAGCACAGTCACAGCTGAATTTTACCCCAGCTGAATTTACCTTAGGGATTTGTTTTCATGTTGATATCAAAACTAATGGTTAACACTAGGCAGTGGAGCACAGCAACTCTAGAAATGTGCTATCACTGAAATCTTTATGTAGGCATTAATCCTGCATGACTGTGACACCAAGAGGAAGCTAGATTTCTGACTGCAACACTAACCTAGAAAAGAGGAATTGTACCTATTCCTTAAACATAAATCATGTCCGTGAGCTGTTCTATACAAAGAGAGGATATTTTCAACATATGCATCCCATAATAAACACATGAATTCTATTTTGACACTTTAAGAAAGCTATTAAACCATTGCAAGTCTTTCATGTGCATTGTGTAAGAATGAGTACAACCATCTCCAACGTCGTTAACCCAGAAAATTCAAATATCGGATATATGTAGAGTGCAGAACACTACACAGGTGATGTTAAACGGGATAAAACCTTTTACAGCACAGCAAAAGTCAATAAACAAAAAGAAAGGAAAACTTCCCTGAGTTACAACTAGACGCAGAAAAAGTGTTTCTGCTTATCCCAACAGACAAGCTCTTCCTGCTTGAACGTGCATCAGACAACCCTGCTGGATTTCTGTTTCTCTGGATTTAAACAGATGGTTTTCAGATGCTGTCAAGCTCTCCATCCTCTCCCTAACAACAATCACCTCCTGTTCCTTTGTCTTAGGGGCTGACACAACAGCTAACCAATTGACTTGATACATTGGTGCTCATCCTCGAGACAGCCTTTCCATTATCCGGTCAAGAATCCGTCACTTTTTCTGGGTTTCATCAGCCCTCTGTACAGGGAAGACTTATCCTAGTTAGAACCTACCTCTGCATCGGAGTAATTTTATTTAAACATAGCCAGTATTACAAGATTTTTAAAACAGATTTTATAATTGCTCAGGGGAGGAAACATTTTGTAGAAAAACAAGAAAACGCCCTGCAGGTTCCAGGCAACCGACTTGCCATTACAAGCCTGAAACAGAATTGCCATCAGGTCACTGAATTTTGGCCTTCAAAACCGACAACCAAGACTGGCTGTAATTAGAAAAACATTGCCAATAGCTTTCTCTAAGATCTGAAAACCCCACTTAGCTTTTAATTTCCTCTGTGAAGATGTTTTAATTATGTAGCCAAACTCAGAAAAGCGAAGCAACAACAGACTCTTTCACGGCTCTCGTAGCCCTACCGTATTACGAACATATGCCATTCGTGTTTTATCAGAGATAGAAAAATAGTTTAATCTTGTTACTTGTGCACTTCTGAATTATTTCTGCAAAGAGACGTATCGAGACTAGAAAATGAATTGTCCTGGCAGCAAGAGAAGTTTCTTCCTAGCCTTTAAAGAAATAAAACAATATAAAGGTTTATATACATATATGAAAACTTAGAATTGTTTCCACCCACACTCATTGTGTTACACAAGCAGCAACCATACTACTTTCACACAACGTGCCTTGTACCGACGTAGTAAATCACAGATTTGTAATTATGTAGGGAGACAGCACACACCTTTCCTCAGTGGAGGAATTGTGCATCCCACATACCTGCAAAGCTTGATACAAACCTTTACATCTATCTTTCTTTTGTTTCACAGAAATTTAAAGATTAAGCATGGCTGTCAAATTATTTTTCCTAAATTTCTTTAAGAATTTTTTCCTTATCACTGTCCCAATAATAAAAGACTCTGATGTTTTACAGTGGCCTTTGAGGAAGGCACAGATCTTCTACAATTGATTTTTAACGTCCACCTCTGCAGCATCTACAATTACATATTACAAGCCTTTGTAGCTGAAGAACTAACACAATGTATGCCATCCATGAAAAAGTGAAAAAAAAACCCTGCCTGTTGAAGTATCTATTTGGAATTTTGTTGGTCTGTGGCTCTGAAAGACTAAAAATATGTAAGAGAACACTCATTCCAGAAGTGGCATCTCTCACTTTCCAATGTACTGTCCCCTGTACATTATTTTCTGTGTGCCAATACTGGAATCGGCTTCTGAGAAGGCAGAATAAGGAAGGATGCTGCTTGGACCAGTTACAGCCCCAGTATGCACTTGGGCAGCTGTCTGATGTGTCAGCCTGGGGGGCTGTAACCTCACAGCTCTGGTAGCTCAACTATCTCCAACATCACCTTACCAGAGCCTCACCTGGGTGTTTGCATGCACACGAGCCTGAAGAGAATTCAAGACAACTGCAGGACTATACCGGTCTAGTGACAAAAGGACAGAATTCAGGGTTCAAATGAAAGAGGAAGGCAACAGCTCCCTACACAGCTGCAGCCAGCGGAGGCCACTGGGCCACTGCTGGTGTCTGATCCTGCTGGGGATCCGGAAGGGTCTATTAGCATTTCATATCTACAGACTTGCCTTGTACTTCTGATTCTGCGTCACATGTAATCATCTTATCACAACCTTTAGCTATTTCTGACCTAATTTTAATTTGTGATCTTCTCTGCCCTAATAATGTAAGTGATGATACTCCTTTGATCTGAAGCATCGAGATAACTTAATAAGTAACTAGGCGATAACGTCACGCCTATATTCCCTCTGCCTATGTCATCTCATGCATGTTTTTAGACCCTTGTAATCTGTCTTTTCTTCTAAATGTGGCCCCCACTTTGTCTGGAAAAAAAAAGTAATTTTCTGTAAAGTGTTGAAAATTCTGTAAAGTTATTTCTCCAGGGGTTTTCAGTCCCCCAGACTTTGAGGTGGAAGTGGCTAGAGAGGATATCAAAAATGTTATTCATTCTGAATTTGAAGAATCTGCATATTTTTGAAAATCTGGCCCTTAAAATAATACGTATTATCTGGCCTCCCTGTACATTGTGGGGATAAAACCCAAGTTATTTCTCAATACAGAGAAGGAATCAGGACAGCAGAAGTACAGCAATCTCTACCTGCAGGAGTAATGAAAATTTTTAGGAACAAAACCTGCCCAGCATATTCGCATCATTGCACCTTAATCAAAACTAAAATCTGCAATCAGAGCAACGAATGATAGGATAGTGGTTTCTGTGCACTAACATAAGCAAACGTATAGAAATACAGATTCTCTAAAAGTGTAAGAGACTCATCTGATTTTGACTGCTGTGATGTTAAGAGGAAACATGAATAAGAAAAGATGTCACTGGTGAGGTGTGGCTGTGAGCAAAGGCAGTTGCTGTAAGGAAGAGCGTGTGGGTGGAGATGCTGGAATCTCTTTGGGATCAACCGTTGCACTATCACACATAGAACTAGCTCTGTTGAAGCAAGTCCACAAATCATAAAATAATATTTCTTTTTTTTTTTACCCTATTTCTCAGTGTTACAGAGCACTGTTTCCCACTAGATAGCATGTTTGTTTCTATTAAACCACTCGTTTCTAAAAATTAAAAGCAACAAAATAACCCAGTCTAGCCAGATTTACTTGGCCTAAAGTAACACATTAATCACAGAATCATAGAATAATGGTGCGTTTCTTAAACTCCTCTGGGGAAGGAATCAAAAATTGTAAGTTTTCCATGATCATAAATAAGGTTAGAGATATTCTGTTGAATAAGTGGACAGAAATACAAGTAATAGCATGATTTGCACTAAAGGACTCCTCCTGTACAAGTACCGAGATGCGAATTTTAAGCTTACCGACTACACAATAATTTCAGCATACACACCTGAATTATGATTCCTTTTGAAATAAGAAAACTCGCATAGATATTGATTTTATTTCAAAGAACTGAAATCATTTGTCAAGACCTATTTAGAGAGCTGGAATAGTACTTTCCTTCATGACCCTTTTGAAATGAAAACTGTGCAGTGTATTAGGAGCTGAAAATGCAAAAATGTGGCAGAAGGAAAGTCGTCTTAAAATAGTGGTGTTTATTTCTTTATAGTTTCTAGTGTGTTTAATGGTTAGCTGACTACATTCTTAAATATCACAGTAAGTCATTTAATACCGTGGCCCTCAATTACCATGGCAAAAATGGCATGGCATTTGGCTCCTACGTCAACAAGATGTTAGGTTGTCATTAGCAGCTGATCAATCTCTTGTGAGCTAAAATTTGTTAATGTTCTTTCTTTAGCTAGCCCAAAATTAATGAATGAAGGTAAGGAATAGTCAATAATAGCTAAAAATAATCTAACGGTAAAAGCTTAGTCAAACAATGAGTTATTTAAGCCACAAACAATGACTTATAAGCCACTATCCATCATATTTGAGAAGTCGTGGCAGTCTAGTGAAGCTCCCACTGACTGGAAAAGGGGAAACATAACCCCCATTTTTGAAAAAGGGAAACAAGGAAGACTTAAGAAATAACTACAGACTGGTCAGTCTCACCTCTGTGCCTGGCAAGATCATGGAGCAGATCCTCCTGGAAACTATGCTACGGCACACGGAAAATAAGGAGGTGATTGGTGACAGCCAATATGGGTTCACTAAGGGCAAACCACACCTGACAACCAGCTCTAGTGGGAGGTGTCCCTGTCCATGGCAGGGGGGTTGGAATGAGATGATCTTCAAGGTCGCTAACAATCCAAACCATTCTGTAATTCTATGATTTGTTTTTGTGTTTATATAAGTAAATGGAAAAACAATGAATAAAGCAAGAATTTTTATGGGTCAGGAGCTAAGACAGCATGGCTATAATTTGTCCACTACAGATAGCACTATGTTCATGTTCAGCATGGTATCTTGCAGACTGATTGTACTTCAGCAGAGGAAATAATCCAGCTGGTGTACTTTGATCGCGCATTTTAATTCTACGCCCTCTCTTCCTTAGGCAGAAAACATATGCTTGGCTTGCTCAAAAGTTCTTCAATATCTACGTACCTATACCACAATTGAAAAAAAAACCCTAATTTTTATATGATGTGAATATATGGTATTCATATATAGATAATACACATTAGCAATCCAAGAGGATGGCAGCAATATTTATTAATTTTTCGTCAATCCTGTTAGTAGTCAGGAAAAAGTTAAAACATACAGAAAACTAATGCTAATGGGTAAATGAAGCCTTAAGCAACCACTTGTTAGTTACTGCTATCAGCAAAACAATCCTCTGTAGAATCCTTTTTGGTTTTAGCTTAGAGCACACATACCAAGTAGCAAAACAGCCAGGAGAATGGAAGGACTTATCTTTGTTAGAACACACAAAGGTTTCCTTTAGTAATGGTCAGAATCTGGGGCAGAAGAGAATGACACTGAAACGTTTTCCAGGAAGATCTTTAATGCCAGACAGGCCAAAGCAGCCACATCCAGCAGGTGATTCCCACCATGACGCTCACCATCTCTAGTGAAGCTATGACCCATGCCCACAAAGACATCTAAGCTTCCCTTCAAATGCACAAGTTGGTAACGGCATAAACCTCTGTACACCTACGCACAGGTTTTGAAATTGCTCCTTGTGTATGCTGGTATGTTTGTTTGATAATACATATTTTAAAAATGGCCATTATCCAAGAAGTATTATAAAAAGACTTCTGAGATAATAAAAGAAGTCCAAGGAGTCTCATTTGACATTGTTAGAGTTATGCTGTAAACACACATTTCTAAAGAAATGCTGAAAGCAGCAGATTTGAGAAAGAAAACAGAGGTCATTCAGAGCAAGGGAAAGGTCAGTGTAAGAGACAGCATCCAAAAATACAGATGCTCACTAGAGAAAAATACAAAAAGGACCAATAAAACCTGAAGGTTGCTTGGAGAAAAAAGCAGAAAGTGTTCTGACAGATCTAGAAAACCTTTAAAGTGACACAGCGTTTCAGCTGTAGCCAGACACTGAACAGCAGAACACAGCGATGCTGCCACAGAGGTGTCAAACATCATTTTGGCCACAGAATTTATTATGGGGATGGAAGACAAAGAAATAGGTAACTCCTGAAGATAACATAAAGCAAGAAGTATTAATTCCAGAGATCAGTTAAGGGCTACAAAATAAGAAAGTGAAATAAGTTTTTAAGCTTGTGAAAGACAAGAGAAAGGGAAAAAGACTTCAGAACATTTGGGGGTGAAAAAGAAGGGATGTGAAACACATGTGAAAGAATTACGAGGACAAAAATACAGACACAAAAAATTACTCAAAGAAGCCGGGCAAAAGACATATCAATTTGCAGCAGGAAGCCTATTTCATCTTCCCAAGTGAGGATTCGATCCAAATGACAAAGGCAAAAGTAAATACTACTCTGTAACTGCAGAATGTGAATTATTCTAGAGATGGTAATAAAGGAAAGAATAAACCCCAGCTGAGAACACTGGCATAACAAAGACGGACTGAAACAGAGGGGATTCAAGCAGCAAGAATCTCTTTCCTTGTTTATATTGATTTTTTTTCCCCTGAATGTTATTAAATTAATGTTGTTTATCACAAGAAATTGACCTTTAGAATCCAAGTGAAAAATGTGAAAGAAGTCCATGTGAAATATTCGGAGGTACAGTATTAGTTTCTCAAACTCTGGTATATGAAACACAAACTGCATTCATTTATTAAATGGAATATATTACTTTTTGTTTGCCAGGAGATAGGTCAAGATAAAATACCACTGAGATGCAAAATAATGATTTAGTAATATTTTTTGCAGGAACTCAGCACTACCCAACAGAACCCACTCCAGAAGGCACTAAGCCACTCCTAACAGCAGCAGAATTTAGGTTACATCCACTTCAGATATATTTAAGGATGAGGAATTCTGGCCTCTTGTTAACCTGCATTTTTATTCAACAAGCTATTAAGGTTAGGAACATATTTGTAGACAGCACTACTTAAGATTATGATGTTGAATGGAACAGAAAGATGGTGCGACTATAGGCAACATCAAATTTTGTCTTCAGAATTAACCAGCTCTGTTGTAGAAGCTGGACCTTACAATTAACCATGTGTCTATCTTTTACAGAAAAATGTAATGAATACAGAATAATATGCCACAAATTTCTACTGGTAAGACTACAGCTTAATTTGGGAAACAAGTGTTATGACATCAGATATGCTGCTAATCCCCACATCGCCTGTATACACCTTTTCCCTCAGTACAGCTACCTTGGTTGGTTTAAGCGATGACCTTTTCCCTTCCTCCTCTCCAAAAATGCAAAATCAGATAAAATGATCAAAGTCATTTTCTTTTTTGAGATGGGCAATCCATTTTAAGAACTAAATTTCTTAAATTTAGTCTCCTAAATTTCCTGATTCTGCTATTCATCATCTTATCAGTAGAGTTT
>VZTO01016595.1:0-12165 GCA_013400615.1 Syrrhaptes paradoxus | reverse complement strand
TCAGGGCAGGGGACAGAGATGTCCCTCCCTGGCTTCCCTGCATGTTCCTGGGTTGGGAATTAAGAAAAAACCCACTTTTTCTTCTTTTAAACAATATTCAGTAAACTGCAGGGTGACCATCCCAGCACCGCTGGCTTAACCTGCAATGTCTCTTCCCTCTGACACCGGGGAATCTATTCCAAAAAAACCATAAAACCTCGAGGATTATAACAGGGTCTAAGCCCTAAATTCATGTGCTTGCACCCTCCCTGCCCGACAGCCCTCGGTGAGGGGACAGAGGTGGTGTGGGCCCCATGCCGGTGGCTCCGGGGAGGTCCATCCTGAATCCCGGTGCTCCCAGCTGGAGTCCCAGCTCTTATTTCCATGCATTTCAGGGCATGTTATTTAATACTCCGCAGAGTTAAAAATAAATCTTCCCCCTGCCTCCAGCTCGCACCGCCCGCTTCTTCCGCTGAAGGTGATTTGTGTTCAGACGCATCCATTCACCACGATCTGCTGCGTGGGGTCTTCCCGTGTCTGCACCATCATCACCCCGATGCCAGGCTCCGGACACACACGGTTCTCCCCGCAGGGACTGATGGCTGTTGAGGGCAGTGGCAGCATCGCAGGGACAAGCAGGGCTGCAGCAGCTGTTCCTGCGGGATCCCACCTGCTGTCACCACTGGGAACTGGGGGAATGGGAGGCGGATGTCGGCAGTGGATCAGGACCAGGCTCGCTCTGGTGAAGCTGATCCTCCCGGGATTTGAACCTGGAGCCCTGCTGCGGCCGAGCACTCAGACCTGACACTCGGATCCATCAGCCCATGGATGAACACGGTCAGTGAAGGAGGTGCAGCTGGGGTTACTGGTTTCCCACCAGTTAAATCCATCAGCCCATGGATAAACACGGTCAGTGAAGGAGGTCCAGCTGGGGTTACTGGTTTCCCACCAGTTAAATCCATCAGCCCATGGATAAACACGGTCAGTGAAGGAGGTGCAGCTGGGGTTACTGGTTTCCCACCAGTTAAATCCATCAGCCCATGGATAAACACGGTCAGTGAAGGAGGTGCAGCTGGGGTTACTGGTTTCCCACCAGTTAAATCCATCAGCCCATGGATAAACACGGTCAGTGAAGGAGGTCCAGCTGAGGTTACTGGTTTCCCACCAGTTAAATCCATCAGCCCATGGATAAACATGGTCAGTGAAGGAGGTGCAGCTGGGGTTACTGGTTTCCCACCAGTTAAATCCATCAGCCCATGGATAAACACGGTCAGTGAAGGAGGCCCAGCTGGGGTTACTGGTTTTCCACCAGTTAAATCCATCAGCCCATGGATAAACACGGTCAGTGAAGGAGGCGCAGCTGGGGTTACTGGTTTCCCACCAGTTAAACCCTCTGTGCTCTCTGGTCCACCCGTCTGCACCCAAAGTCCCTTTAACTGCAACAATGTACGAACCAGAGACCAGCTCCAGGGGCTTCAGAAGCTGGTGAGCAATGTCCCACATCCCCACGGGATGGGGCAGCCCACAGCCATCTGCTGACAAAAGGACACAGCACTGGGACAGGAACCATCCCAGGTGACAGGGACAGTGCCACACACCCCATGCTCAGGAGACATCACCTTGCCTCCCAGGAAGCATAGAGCCACGTTTCCCCACCTCCTTAAAATCTGACAGGTCTGTTTTGGCCCCAAGCGGGCCATCCTCCAGCTTTTCTCTTCTGCCCACAGCAGGGACAAGACCCTCTCAAAGGGACCCTGAGCTTCTTCCCTTTCCGCTGCACAAACTCTCCTGATTTCCCGACTCTTAGATACCTGGCGGCTGCAGCAGATTCCTCCTGGTAGAAGGCAGGCTGAGATTGCGGGGCACAGTCCTGCGGCACGGCACAGCCAGCGTGGGAGCATCGTGTGGCCGCGCTCCATCGTCCCGGCTGAACGCAGCCGCCTCTGGGATGGGGCAGAAAAGCAGTGAGAGGTGAAACACCCGATATGACCTGAGCCAAGGCAGCAAAAGGGGGAAATAATGGGGGGGAAAAAAGGCTGAAAGTCGAGGTGGACACATTCAGAAGAGAAACTCAGCTTGTACTCTTCATGGCAAGTTAATTAACATCAGAAAACAACTCAAGACCACCTGAGGCTCAGCCCTGAGTCAGGGGCTTGACCCTGGTTTCAGCCTTGGCCAAAACCACCAGTACAGACCATTCCCTCCCAGCCTAAACCCCGGGGCTGCGGCCACGCAGGGAGGCCAGGGCTGGAGGGCAAGATCTGTCAGAAGCATCCCCTCCAGTTTTCCCCCCTGCAGCCACAGTAGGGTGCAGGCACCCTCACGTTGTCCCATCAGCCAGCCACCAGTGTACAAGGGATGGACCTGACCCGCTCGAGGACCTGCCACCATCTCGTGTCACCCTCCTGCCAGCCCGCTGAGGGAGACGGGAAATGGAGCCAGCTTGGTTCCCTCACGGCTGAGCTCTGCATACACCGTGGCTGTCACAGCAAACTCACTCCCTGTACATTTATTTATAGCAGGAGGGTGGATTTTACTCAAAACATGAAAATAGGATTCAGCAGTAGCCCAATAATTATTTCCAGAGTGGTCATTTTTATAGCCATGAATAAAAAATAAAGCTGCTCCTCTGAAGTTACCGGCTGTGGCTTCCCCAGGTTATATACGAGTGAGGGCCTTGATTTAGTATCCTACAATGGAAAAGTAAAACAGAACAATAAATCCCACACACACAGTTCTTGTAAAAAGCAATCTATTTCAGTTTTGACCATATAAAAAAACAACATGAGAAACTCGACAGGGAATATACAAGCCACGTGTGGAATTTAAACCAATTTTACCAATTTCAAGTGATCTGGGTAAGGGTTTAATAGTCGGCGGTACAGCCAAAATGAAAATCTTTTCAATTCCAAATTTTCCTTCTTCCCCAAAGAAGGGGAGGGTGGAAAAAAAAGCTGTACAGCGAGACCCCGCAGACATTACAGACTGCAAGAGGGCGGCTCGTCTCATCAAGCTGCTTCAGCGTTTTCCTCACAAGCGTGAGGGGGGCTGGCACCGTCGAGAAGAAAGTCAAAACGACTTCTGTAAACCAAGGATTGCGAGGGCACGAATCCCACCATCCCGTCGTCGGCTTCACTGGATCTCCCCCATGTACAGTCTTTTGTCGCTGGACGCGGAGAGAACTGCGGGAGAGGGGAAAGGAGGAATATGGAAATTAAACACGGCGGTTTGAGACCTCCGCTAACGACACCATTTGAATCGAACTACTCATTTCTCTTGCTGGAAGTGATCTAGAAAGCCAAATTTCATTTTCTCCTAAAAAAAACCAAAAACCCCGCTTCATGGAATTACTGCTCTGACACCTAATCACACGCTGCGCGTCGTGGCTGCCATCCTCCTGTCCCAAGGCAGGCGTAAGGGCGCACTGCCTGGAATGGCTGAGCAGTAAAATGGTAAAGAGAGGCGTATAAACACACTGTTAATGCTCTCAAGCATCCTGAAGCATTATTTTCATCGCAAGGAGCATTCAGATTGCAAACCAAGTGCTGCCGTCGGGACTGCATGCCGCTAGAGGGCACAGGCTGGCCATGAAACCTCGCCAGGACGTTATTATTTTATCAGAACAGACAAAACGCAGCTGGCACCTGGCTACAACACGCCACTGAACCACCTTCACCCAGAAAAGGCTCTTCAGGAGACACAGAGGCAAAAGATGACCCAGAATGACACTGACAATGGTTGCATTCCAGTCCAGGAGAGATTTGGGGCATTCCTACATGAACTCACAGACTGGTGACTGTCATCTTGCCGCATTTTGGCTCCTTGTGCACCCTGCCATGCGGATGAGTATCACGGAGCCGGTGCAGTGATTTGCAAGATTAATGTTCCCAGATGTTAACAGGAATCAATTGCATAACTGGCATGCAATGCCTGGATAGGTTTTTAATTTTTATTTTAAGCTGAGGGATTGATTCACAAAGAGGAGCTCAGCAGAATACAACTGCAAACAATCCACTCCAAACCGGAGAGATCGCTCTGCTCTTCCAGCAGCCTCCAGTCTGAAGACAGGGCAATGAATAACCAAGGAACAAACCCATAACTCACTGCCCTGCTGCAGAGACTGTCGTCCTCGGCACAACCGAGCTCTTGGCTTCACTTTGGGGTTGACTCTTGGAAATTTTTGGCTGGAGCAATGCGGTGACCTGGCTGATGGTGCAAATGTTTCCATAGAAACAAACAGCACCCTGTGGTCCTGCCTGGGCTGCACGCTGCGCTGAGAAACTGATACGAAACCTGGCCTCAGCTAAAGCACGGTGGTTAAAATGCTTCTGAAAAAGCCACCAGGAGTATTGTCGCACACAGGGCTGACACGTGGTGCCACGTGGTGGATGCCTCTAGGATGGGGACAAAACCCGCTGCACAAAGAGCTGCCTTTGCCCCCTACAGATGTCGGATAAATCAAGAGACCCCAGGCTGGAGACACGCTCCCAGGCGATCACTGTCCTCACGGCATCACCAAATGTACGGTTATATCCAAACCAGGGTACCCCCAAACCTTTCTGCACAGCCCTTGGGACATCTGGACAAGCCCTGGGCAGCAGCAGCTCACGGCCACCCTCAGGTGACCAACAGACCAGGCTACCGGCCACCCTGCTGCCGTGTGGGTGCCCCCACCCTGGTCTCCCCCTGGGCAGGACAATGAAGCAGAGTCCCCACACCCAGCCCAACTCCTGTCTGTGGGACAGGAGCAAGCAGGAGTCTGCTAGCCCGAAATTAATTCGATACTCGGGGCCACAGGCAATTTTGGGGCTGTTTGCCAGAGGATCAGCAGTTCCAGTCCTGAAACTATTTCCCCAGCTGATTTGAGGTGGGGAGGACTTACTAATGGGTTCCTCTGGATGGAAAGCCAGTTCGTTCACCGACCCTGCGTGGCCTGGCAGCTTGTACAAAATCCTCCTGGATGTGGTGTCCCACACGTAGACAAACCTACAAAAGAATCATTATGAGTGCAGGGAAGGGAAAGCAGCTGCCTCCCGCACCAACGGCTTATTCCTGCGGCGGTTCACCACCCAAGCTGAAAGAAATACAGCTCTTAGTGCGGATAAACAAGGAGCTTCTCTGGAGCAAAACGCTGCCCAGCCAAATCCAGAAGAGCAGAGGTCTGAGCAGGTAGGAGCTAACGCAGAATCAGAGAATCCCAGAATAGTTTGGGTTGGAAGGGACCTTAAAGATCATCGAGTTCCACCCCCTGCCATGGGCAGCGACACCTCCCACTAGCCCAGGTTGCCCAAAGCCTCATCCAGCCTGGCCTTGAACCCCTCCAGGGATGGGGCATAAATGTCAATATGGTGTCACATATGTCATCAATGTCAATTTGGTGTCAAAAGCCTCCCTGCCACCACAGCACCTCCTGCCAGAGATGGATTTGAAAGCGTGAGGCCATAGAGACCCTCGATATAGCAGCAACACAACGGGCTAAGGGAGAAAATCAGCGTTGGGAGTGAGGAAGAGGGCTCTTACCCTTGGAGATACCTGCCTGCAAGCCCGGCGGTCACCCTCGGTGTGATAAACAGGGAGGAGGAGCCCAGGTGCTCCCCCAGCCCCTGCTACAGCATGATCCCTCACAGCCCACAGCTTTATATGTGGATTTCTTCCTGCCATGCCACGAAAATCATGATCCACTTCACAGTGTTTTAAGGGGCCGGTGAGATTGCATCGAGCCCTTCGATGAACCTCCTGCTCCCACCGCTGCCGCACCCTGGCTGAAGGGCAGCGCAGGAGCCACCGGGATCCTTCAGGAAGGTCAGAAAAAAACTGCTGGCACCAGGCACGGATCAACTTTCTGATTACTCTCATAAACGGTCTCACAGAACAGGGGAAATGGTGCCTTGCTGCAAATCACCCTGGGTCCCTCATGGGTGTCGATTGCTGCCTACGTGGTGCAGCGGCTGTGCACAAGCTCCACAGGGAAGCAGAGCGATGCTTTGATCCTGGTTATGGTGAGCATTTGTAGGAGTGAGCGGGATTTTTTAANGATGAGTATCACGGAGCCGGTGCAGTGATTTGCAAGATTAATGTTCCCAGATGTTAACAGGAATCAATTGCATAACTGGCATGCAATGCCTGGATAGGTTTTTAATTTTTATTTTAAGCTGAGGGATTGATTCACAAAGAGGAGCTCAGCAGAATACAACTGCAAACAATCCGCTCCAAACCGGAGAGATCGCTCTGCTCTTCCAGCAGCCTCCAGTCTGAAGACAGGGCAATGAATAACCACGGAACAAACCCATAACTCACTGCCCTGCTGCAGAGACTGTCGTCCTCGGCACAACCGAGCTCTTGGCTTCACTTCGGGGTTGACTCTTGGAAATTTTTGGCTGGAGCAATGCGGTGACCTGGCTGATGGTGCAAATGTTTCCATAGAAACAAACAGCACCCTGTGGTCCTGCCTGGGCCGCACGCTGCGCCGAGAAACCGATACGAAACCTGGCCTCAGCTAAAGCACGGTGGTTAAAATGCTTCTGAAAAAGCCACCACAAGTATTGTCGCACCCAGGGCTGATACGTGGTGCCACGTGGTGGACACCTCTAGGATGGGGACAAAACCCGCTGCACAAAGAGCCTTTGCTCCCTACAGATACCAGATAAATCAAGAGACACGCTCCCAGGCAATCCCTGTCCTCATGGCATCACCAAATGTCCGGTTATATCCAAACCAGGGTACCCCAAAACCTTTCTGCACAGCCCTTGGGACATCTGGACAAGCCCTGGGCAGCAGCAGCTCACGGCCACCCTCAGGTGACCAACAGACCAGGCTACCGGCCACCCTGCTGCCGTGTGGGTGCCCCCACCCTGGTCTCCCCCTGGGCAGGACAATGAAGCAGAGTCCCCACACCCAGCCCAACTCCTGTCTGTGGGACAGGAGCAAGCAGGAGTCTGCTAGCCCGAAATTAATTCGATACTCGGGGCCACAGGCAATTTTGGGGCTGTTTGCCAGAGGATCAGCAGTTCCAGTCCTGAAACTATTTCCCCAGCTGATTTGAGGTGGGGAGGACTTACTAATGGGTTCCTCTGGATGGAAAGCCAGTTCGTTCACCGACCCTGCGTGGCCTGGCAGCTTGTACAAAATCCTCCTGGATGTGGTGTCCCACACGTAGACAAACCTACAAAAGAATCATTATGAGTGCAGGGAAGGGAAAGCAGCTGCCTCCCGCACCAACGGCTTATTCCTGCGGCGGTTCACCACCCAAGCTGAAAGAAATACAGCTCTTAGTGCGGATAAACAAGGAGCTTCTCTGGAGCAAAACGCTGCCCAGCCAAATCCAGAAGAGCAGAGGTCTGAGCAGGTAGGAGCTAACGCAGAATCAGAGAATCCCAGAATAGTTTGGGTTGGAAGGGACCTTAAAGATCATCGAGTTCCACCCCCTGCCATGGGCAGCGACACCTCCCACTAGCCCAGGTTGCCCAAAGCCTCATCCAGCCTGGCCTTGAACCCCTCCAGGGATGGGGCATAAATGTCAATATGGTGTCACATATGTCATCAATGTCAATTTGGTGTCAAAAGCCTCCCTGCCGCCGCAGCACCTCCTGCCACAGAGATGGATTTGAAAGCATGA
Source organism: Syrrhaptes paradoxus (assembly GCA_013400615.1). Lineage (NCBI taxonomy): Eukaryota > Metazoa > Chordata > Aves > Pterocliformes > Pteroclidae > Syrrhaptes > Syrrhaptes paradoxus. Next base: position 4,571 of record VZTO01016595.1, on the reverse strand, counting down.
GGCCACAGAGACCCTCGATATAGCAGCAACACAATGGGCTAAGGGAAAAAAATCAGTGTTGGGAGTGAGGAAGAGGGCTCTCACCCTTGGAGATACCTGCCTGCAAGCCTGGCGGTCACCCTCGGTGTGATAAACAGGGAAGAGGAGCCCAGGTGCTCCCCCAGCCCCTGCTACAGCATGATCCCTCACAGCCCACAGCTTTATACGTGGCTTTCTTCCTGCCATGCCACGAAAATCATGATCCACTTCACAGTGTTTTAAGGGGCCGGTGAGATTGCATTGAGCCCTTCGATTAACCTCCTGCTCCCACCGCTGCCGCACCCTGGCTGAAGGGCAGCGCAGGAGCCACCGGGATCCTTCAGGAAGGTCAGAAAAAAACTGCTGGCACCAGGCACGGATCAACTTTCTGATTACTCTCATAAACGGTCTCACAGAACAGGGGAAATGGTGCCTTGCTGCAAATCACCCTGGGTCCCTCATGGGTGTCGATTGCTGCCTACGTGGTGCAGCGGCTGTGCACAAGCTCGTGCCTTGCTGCAAATCACCCTGTACCTGAGATCACCACGTGTCCCTCACGGGTGTTGATTGCTGCCTACATGGTGCAGCGGCCACGTACAAGCTCCACAGGGAAGCAGAGCGATGCTTTGATCCTGGTTATGGTGAGCATTTGTAGGAGTGAGCGGGATTTTTTAATGCATTAAAATGAGAAGAGCCCTGAGCAACATCCTACAAGCCAGGCAAAGCGATGCTGCATCCCTCCCGTCCAAACACAACGGCCTCACCACGGGAAATGGCATTTGTTACGAGGTTCACAGCTCCGCAAATAAACGGGCGGCTGGGGAAAGGCACCAGTTCTGGATTACACTCACTCTGCCGTCTCATTTTGCTCTTCAGGGAGGTGACTGGCAGCTAAAATGAAAGCTGCTGAGGCAGAAAAGGGAAGAGGCAAGGCAGCAATTGGCTAGGTTTGGTGTGAAGAGCAGCTCTACTGCCCGCACACCCCAGAGGCATCACCACGACTGTTTACAGGGGACTGCAGAGGGTGAGGGCTCAAGGGACACCCGGTAAAAAGTGTAAAAGCAATCTACTGCATCCCACTCCTCCAAAAGAAGGTGGCTGCATATGCCACTGCGCATCCCCACGCCTCACCTGCACACATTCAAACATGCTGGGGATGAACAGCCCTTCCACCAGCCCCTCACGCAGCCCAAGCCCCCAAAACCACAGCTGGACCATTTCAGGCTTACGCAATGCCACCAACAACAGGTTCCTCTGTTTTGCCTGCTCCTTTCCTTTTGTCAGCACTTTGCAGACCGGACAAAGAACAAGATTTGCTTGTACAATTAAGTCTGTCTTTTAGTTGAAACAGAAATGAGCTGCTTTTTCCCCCAAAAAAAGCACTGAACCATTTGTAGCACTTGCTGGCTAGGCAGAGAGGACACTGGATGCCGACACAGGGCAGATCTGCTTTGTTAGGAGAGTTCATTCTCAAGCTGGTGCTATTCTTTGACATATTTTCTTTAAACTCATTAAAAGGGAAAAATTCAAGCCTGCAACTTAAGTCATGAATATTACCTAGAGCAGCATTTCTTCAAGCACAATTATTTTATCTAGCAGGCAGGAATTGTTATCAAATGTTTTCTCAAAGCACTCTGCTGCTGGGTTTTTCATTTGGTACTGCAAAGCAGGCAAGCACTTTAAATAGTTGATTTTATTATAACTCTTCCAAAGGGCTCAACAGCAAAAAAAATATTCAGGTAACTGTCCCTCCAACTTACACACACACACTCCACACAATGCAGAAGGAGAGAGTCATCATTGGAGAACTATTTTGTACTCAGACAAATGAAACATTTGTTTAATCTCGCTTTGCTTTCCCAGCAGATACTCCTTTTCAAAAAAAAAAAAAAAAAATTAAAAGCTCAGAGAGAGCAGGCAGATTTGAGCAGCCCTGTCTAATCTGGCCAGGACCTGGCTGCGTGCTCTTCCCCACGAATGTCACAACAAAGTTGCTGTCAGACCAGAGCTACATCAGCATCTGCAGCACTAACCTAACGGCCTAAGGCTTCCCACCACGCTTCACCGCCGAGCGATCAGCCCCAGCCATGTTCCTCCAGCTCCTGCAGTGTCCTGACTGCCCAGCGGGACTGGAAAGGAAAGCTGCAGCTCAGCCACTCGCTGTGACAGCTGGCCCCACTATATCTGGGCAGTGAGAGCTAAAGTTCTCCCTATCCTCTATCAGAAACTCATTAATCTGCTGATTGTTACTGCTCCAGGCCCTGGACTCCAGCCTGCAGGAATTCCTGTCTNTGGGACACCACTGGTGCCTCCTGCAAGCCACCACGCAGCAATTTAATTGGCATTTGTGGTCCTCATCAGTATAACCCCTCCCTACACACGCTTCCCCAGGCTCCTGCTTCTCAAAGACTCTCAGGAGCATCTGGCGACACAACTGCAGGGACCGAGTCCATGACAACCACGTTCCTGTCACCTGCTGGTCCTAGTGCTGGATCCCACAGCTGAACACAAGCAGTAATGCAGACCTCTGGTCAGCTTTTGACAATAATAATATTTTGCACCTATACAGTGCTCGTCTGCTGACACAAAGGCATCGCTGCTGTCCTCAGTGCAGACAACGCTCACAGAAGGGTGTTGTTTGGGTCTTTGCACCTCTACGCACAACTCTGGGACTTCAGACGAATTTTAGACATGATCCAATTCATTTCAGGAGTGCTTGAAAAACTGTTTGGGATTGAGGATAACGGAGAAATGCAGTGGAAACTCACCTGTCAGCTGACCCCCCTGCGATTTTACTCCCATCCGGGGACCAAGAGCACCTCAGAAGATTCTAAAATTAAAAAAAAAAAAGAAGGTGCACAGATCTATTTCCAAATAAAGATTTAGTTTTCCCCTTCTACTTGAGTTAAAATCACCCCGAGACTTTAAATATTGTGAGCATCATGTTAATGGTCTCCCTTCAGAAGACAAGATGGTAATTACAGATTTTATTTTATTGCTGGAAACATTCAGCGCCTTGTTATTTTACACAAAGTAGATAGTAAATGTAAAAAATACTTAATATACAGCTAATTATAGCTGAACCGAGCAAAGAAATTTTGTTACTGCAGCTTTAATTGGAATTCCGCTTTGTGCATTAATCTTTCTTTGAGTTCTTATTAAAGCCTTTCTGGTTTAAACTTCAATTTAAAAAAAAAAAAAACAAAAACAATTTACAGAAAAGTTAATAGCAGCAGCATTTTACCAACAATCACGTTGTGGTCTGCAGTACACTCACCTTTTCAAAATTATGTACGTTCCCCTGGAAAATCTTTACACATCTCTCTTTAGGGGCAAACGGTCGCACATCCCAGATGCGAACTGCAACAGAGAGCTCACGGTAATTAGCTGGAGATGGCAGAGGCATGGGGGCAAGGTCAGCGGCTGGAAACGCTCCTTTTCCTAAGACACGCTGCTAACGAGCAAGACCTGGTCAGGCTCCTCCTTCTCTTCATGCCTAGGTTTCCTCAGAAGCAAAAGGAAACCAGCAGCTTCCCCCCCTGCAGGAAGCTTTGATATCAAAGGTCAAATGCAGAAATTTATAATTACACCAATGCCAAAAGAAGGGGAAAAATCCAAAACAGCTATTACACGGACAAGCCGCCATCTCCTTACACGAGCATTTGCTTTATTCTAACACGCTCCACGATCACGCTTCTCATCAGATCAGCTTCACTGAGCACCCCACACCGGAGACAGGCGGTTTGGAAACTCTGCTGTCATTCCCCGCTGCGGGGAAACAGCCAAACCGCCCTGCCAAGAGCCAGGCCGAGACTGCGCTCAACTGTCTGCGCAAAGAACCTGTGCCACTGCTTCTGTCCTCGCTGCCCTTTGGGAGACGTGACAAACCTTTCTGACGCAGCTGCTCCCTGCCTGCAAAGGACGCGATTGTCACCTAACAAGAATAATTCAAGCTTTATATCTGGAGCCAAACTTCCTTCAGCCCATCCCCATGTCTGCCTCTTGCTTTTTTACGTCAAATAATTCAAGCTGTTCCTTCCAAAACGTAAAGCTCGCGTAAGAGAGCAGCGCCTGACAGCTGTGCTCTCAGGCAGGACGTACCTGTGTTGTCCATTGCGTTGGAAAGCAGGTAGGAGCCTTCCGAACTCAGACTGAGGCCTGTCACCGAGTCCGCGTGTCCTCTCATCGTGTAAGTGAGCTTGTTCTGGCGAAGGTCCCACACCTTTCAGACACAACATTGTGGTTTAACAAGACAGCCAAGAGTGTTGGAACTGCTGTTTCCAAAGCGTTTCACACAGGGACTGATCAGTCAGCTGGTGACATCAGCTTTTGATTCCAGTTGGTGAGGTCTGAACGGCTGAAATACGAGGCTAGAATTTTATGTGTGTTGTAGGAAAAATGGAATTTGACCCTTAGAAGACTTCTAACCAAATGTGTTCAACCACCAAGGAGTTAAACGTCAGCAGCCCCAGGCAGGCAAGAATCTCCCTCCATCTGGCCGTAGCTCCCCCAGCTCCCAAATTCCACTGACTGATGGCACAGAGCAGTTCATA
>VZTO01016594.1:0-48762 GCA_013400615.1 Syrrhaptes paradoxus | reverse complement strand
CCCTTCAAATCTAGACACCTATTTATTAAGAAGTACACACGCACTTTCTGACTTGCAGGTTTCTTGAAGGTTTCTTGGTGGCAAAGAAAGATTTTCTTACCATTTAAATTGTCACATGAAATATGTTTATAGCTAAAAATAACATTTTGTGAACACTTCATGTTTAAAAAAGTGAACAAACATTTTTCACAAAACAAAACAAAACATGTTTGACAATGCCAGCAATTTTTCAGACAATATTTTTGTTTTAAAATAAAGAAAACTGGTTGAGAATTTTTCAACAGCGTCTTGAAACACATTAGCCTTGGCTGCCCTTCTTAAAGGAAGTGTACAAGAAAATTCATGTTTTTAGAGAGGTATAGATCAGCAGTTAAATCTGGTACTCTGCTGGATTAATGACCATATGCAGAACATCAATAGAAAGGACCCTACCACGTTACTTTCTGACTTTATTGAAAGAAATACACTGGAGAATGTGTTTGAAGGTAGGCAGCCCTTACTACTGAAAGGGGAATATACATCTTGGTAGACACACTTTGCATCGAAACAGCTTTATGAACAAAAGCCGTTTCCCTGCAGAGGTATTTCTGATTCTGGATCTCTTATTGTGAAGGTCTTTGTTCCTCTGTCATGACACTGAAATGGTTAACAGCAAACTTTTGAAATCAGATTTGAAAAGCATTATGAAAGAGCCTGATGTTTTCCCTGATTTTTCTTTTCTTTTCCTCTGTGGACAAAGGCCTTGAATGCTGAAGGCTGAAAAGCCTATTATCACCAGAAAGAAATGTAAGTAAACAAGGCATTACAATAATGAATTCTACAGTACTTGACACCAAGGCAAGAACCAGCTCTGTGCAGCAAGCAGTGAAAGATTTGGCTGTATCTTGGCAATTTTTCAAAAATTATAACAATAAGAGGTTTTGTCGCTTCAGACATGTAAATCAAAAGGATATTTCAGCACTAAAAATGATACTGAGAATTTCTAACCATTGACCCCAAACCAGCATTCAAAAATAGACATTAAAACTAAGAAGCTATAATCCTACGAGCCATGCACGATCAAACCTAAAGAGCTAAAAAGATTGAATTTTTAAAGTCCATTTGAAATTAGGTTGGCAATAACTACCCTTATCCACAGGAGAAGGATTTCTGATATTCAAAGTTAAGATGTGATAAAAAGAAATAATCCAAAAATTATACCAAGAGTATTTTCAAAACCAACATTTGAAATTATCTGAAATTCCCCAATCTTGTTCCTAAATAAACAGCAAATACAGAGGCCACACACCTGGGTAGTTTGGACTCTAAGGATGCTGAGAACTTGATTTGTAGGAAGTGAAAGCATGCATAAGTGAAACGTGAAGATGGTGAAATTTGATAGCTAGGCTTTTTACAGTGCATTAACAAACTCTGCAAATGTGCCTAAAAGCAAACAAAACCAACAGCTTGGCCAAACGGGTGAAGTAGAGATTTGGCAGAGCAGAAGGGATCTGTTTGAAACCTCATCTACTGATAGAACTTAAAGCTGCTTAAAACTCCCAAAGCAGGAGACAATGTCTGTGTATGTGAGCAATGCCTTACAAACTCTAAATGAACACAGAAATGAAGACATAGTATAGCAACCGGTTAATGGTGAATTGAGTCTTTTGCACCATCCACCTCATTGTTGAGGGGGGACAAGAGCCCTTGCTGTGCTGGCGAGGTGTAGCTCTTAATGCCACTGACAACAGAGTATTGCTGACTTATCTGGGGCATCCTATGGGAATGAGCAGTGTCACTTCAAGAGACATATCCAAACAGCAGGCAGGATTGGATTAGGCACTTGCTCCTTTCCTTACCTAAGCCCTAACTAAACACACATACAAAAAAAAAAAGCAAATAAAGGAGCAAAAGAGGGCTTTAACGAAACACATACTTAGGTGAAGTTAAATTGCACTGCAGATGGGGTGCGGGTTGAATTCACGTATTGTCACCACGCTAACTGAGGTCAGCCCCACGCATGGCAATCCCCAGTGCTGCAATACTACGGCCCCTTTTCTCCCACATTAAACTGAGCAAGTGTGACAGATTCTCAGCCACTGAATGACCTTTCCCTTTGCGATTTGCCCCTTGAGAAGTTCATCAGAGCTGGGCTAGCAGAGTGGGAGCACAGGAAGTTCAGGCAGCAAAACCACCACAAATCTCAGTTCCTGACTTTGTGTTCTTCTGCATAAAACTTCCCCACAAAGACAAGCCTAAAAGATTCCTCTTGACAAACCCAATGCCTTAAAGGGCAGTACTGAAAAGACAGCACTGTCTCTGAGGTGGTTTTAGGGTATGACCTAGACTGGGAAGGGTAGCTAGGAGGATTTGACTTGGGTGAAGATGACCTTTGGGGTAGACTGCAATAGAGGGTGTGATGGGGGACAGTAACACTTCTCTAATGAGGAGTAAAAGCAGTACCACTCCACCAGGAGGCAAAAACATTGTTCTTGCATAGATTGTCAGCAATGGGTCAGCACCCAGGCCGTGACGTGAAGTAGGCAATGTTAAAGAAAGGATCTGGCACATGGGAAAAAAATTCCCTCTCAGCAGAATCAGATGGGGCTTTGATCCAGGCTTGGACTGATCCCGGGCTACAAGCATTTCTGCATAGCTCAGCCAAGTCCAGTGCAAATAACCCCTGAAGCAGTGGCAGTCCAAGACTGCTCCAGGAACACATCACAAATACAATAATAAGTCCCACCACAAGTTCAGAAAATTTTGCATGGTGTTGCATGACATAATATGGTATGCTTTTATATAGCTATGGGTAGTTTTGAATAGAGCAGAACAGTCTGAGCATGATCTCTATTAGTGCTTACCATTATTCCCTAAAGAGACAGACCTTTGAGTAACAGGAGCACCTCCAGAGCAAACAAAGGAAAAAAAACCAAACCCTCCCTTGACCTCTTTAAGATTTACAGTAATCACATAAATTCATATGGATCGTGATGTTAGTAAACTGTGAGACCTTTATTAAGGCTTCTAGAAATGGGCCAGAGGGGAGCTGAAACCTGGACTCTCCAGGGAAATCTCCACTTTCCTAAAGGTCTGCCCTGGCTTTAACATGTGGAGCTGAACAACTGAAAAAAGCAGCTCTCAGTTTCAGCTAGCACCAAAATTGGAATCAAGATCAAAGATTTGGTTCATGATCTGTCCCTGCTAGCCCAGCTCCACTGAAGGAAACAAAAGTTAGTTTCAGTTAAAGCTTTGGCTCAGGGTACATAAATGAACTAAATAAAGTGTCAGAAATTACGTTCCTTTTCAGTGATAAAAACAGTCCACTTCGGGTTTTTTAATTATTCCATTTTATAAATCATTTTAATGTGCATGTGAGGTAATATTTTCATGACGATTTGAGTTGCACGGTGCTGACTACTCTAACATACACATGTACAGAAATGAGGAAGAACTATGCAGCCAAATCGAATGGTATAAACATTTGCACAAAACTTGATTATTTCATAAAACATAGAATTAGGTATTAATACTTCATAACATGTAAACATCTATCTGAAAATCAGCAAATAATAGTTCTCGCATTATTATTATAAAGAGCTAATCATACAGCCCTTTCACAGGCAGAAATTACTACGATAAATGTGTATACTCTTGTTTAAATGTAAGTGCCAGGGATAAAAAACACAATTTTCCATGTGGACTTGTTTATTCAAAAGTACTCAGTACCCAGTACACCTAGTGGAAGCAGTGGGATTAGAGGTGATCAAGTAGCTTTCAGCGGTATAAATTACTAAACTCTCTGTGTTATCAGCATACCTCACACAAGCAGAACATTTATTGCTGTTGTAGTACAAAAGTTGTTGCATTAGCCATTGGGCTGGTGTATTTTTTTCTCAACATTTAATAGTTCCTCTAGAGTTTGCTACTTTCCACATACATAATTAATTCCTAATGGATTTAAATTATTTTAGTAGCACATTGACAACATCAAACTACTTTATGTATCTAGAAGTTGAACCCAATGTTTTTGTTAGATTAGTGTAGTTGGATTAAAATACAGGTAGTGCACTACAGCTCCCAGACACATTCCACATTGTTCATGCTTAGTAGGTCACGAAATCGTTGAAGTGTTATTGTGAAACTCAGGAAGGCTGGGGGGTGGGGACAGTGGCAGGGAATGGGACACACCAGAGCGAGAACAAACAGACCAGCCTAGTCAAATTGCACTGAATTCCATAAACCACACAGACCTACTACATGTTCTTTATCCAGAGAAGACAATGTTACATAGGAATAAGGACTAACACAGTATGATATGAAGAGGAATTGCATGGCCTGTTCCTTTATGTCTCATGAAAGGGACAGAAGCTGCAAAAAAGTTGTCATCGGACAATTTAGTCCTAATAGGAGAGTGTAGGTTTTAGGGTCAGTATTACATGTGCTAGGTTGTTTGCCTGTAGAAGCTACTGAGTGAGCTGCAGAGAGGAAATATCTGTAACTTTTGTGTTTTGGCGTCTATAACTGTACCCTTTAATTTCCAGCCTGGCAATAGACACATGAAATGTGGGAGCTTTGTTGAGCGTTATGCCCAAATTGACAAATTATAATGATTTTTTTTTTCACTATAAATCTGTGCCTAGAAATATTTTCCCATTGTGGCGAGACCATTTGGTTCACAGTGAACACTTCCCTTCTGACAGAAGCTTCAGTTGGTACCTGTTTAGATACCACCTAGGGCTCTAAGCTTCCTGGCACTGTCAGGATTTATTTCATGTCTAATAAGAAAACACCTGATGGGTACACTCCCTGTTGACCACATGTCCAGTGGCTGGTCTAATAGCTAATTCTGACTACCTCAGATGGTAGCAGTGTTTTTTCTCCTTTTGCTCAGCTTCTCTTTTCTTTTCTCATTGGCCAGGGCCTTAAATTACACCTGCCTACTTCATATATCCTACTGGGTTACTGCACCATGCAGCTGCACCTGAGAGACCAAAACCCTACTAAGCTAGGTGCTGTACAAACATCAGTTTAAAGGAAGAAATGGAGAAAGAGTATGCCTGAGGAGATGTAGTAACACTGATAGGTGTTTGTACATTTTATAAGACCTTCTCATAGAGTGTTGTAGAAAGTAAGTCTGGTTGCCAAAGTTAGGTCAGAAAAGATGACAAGAAAAGAAAAATCAAGATGAAAAAAAGGAACGAGCTGGTGCAGATATGACTGATGGCAGAAAAAGATCAGGCTGGTTTAGCTAACCCAAGAATACACACTAATGCACTTAGATCTTGTCTGCCTGGGAACACATCCACTTGCTTGTATTAATGTTTGGATAATAAGGTATTAATGATTAGATAATAAATATCTACATGCCCTACAGCAGCAGTCCTCTGCAGTTGAACATTTATGATTGTTGAGATCCCCACCTGCAGGGCAGAAAGGTCCTCACTTTCTCATACCTTTAACAGCAAAAGCTTGGATAAGACTTAGCACAAATTGGCTAGACATCTATTAATGGGTTTTATGTCCTTTGAGAATAACCATAGAATCATAGAATTCCATAATTTTGGTTTTAGGCTTCATCATTCTGTTACATTTATAAAATTATACTGCTCTGTTATCTGGTTTATTCAGTATTTTTGTTACACAAAATTGATTTACAGCAGTCCGTCATGAATATTTTCAGTTAACTTTTTCTAAAATCAGTGCTTTGCAACACTTTATTCTTCAGGCACTGGTTCCTGGAAAGCCACCTGTGACTCCCAGCTCAGATCTGGAAGTCCTCTGTCCCTTCTGGGAACATGTGTTTAGTGTCTGACTCTTACAGTTCATAATCCTGTACCTCAGGACTCTGAAATGGCAGAGTGGCAAGGTTAGGTGCTGCAACCTTCAGTATTGAAGGTCTCACCACGTGAACACCAACTAACCACAGCAAAGGTCCTTGAATGAATCCTACTACCCAGCCAAGCTGAGGGTCTCCCTAAAGACTGATGGTGCCAGCTTTCTGGATGTCAGATAACTCAAACATCAGGGGACCTTCAGTTCTGCATTTCAACAGTGTAACAAATTCTGCTCTTTTCCCCCTCCTATTCCTCAGGCTTAATAAAAAACTATGTGCAGGCATTTTTTACTTATATAATCAATTTATGGGTCAAACTCATCAAGAAATAAAGAACAGGTATGGTATAAAAAATTCACCATTCTAGTAAATTACACTTGTTGAAGTTAGAAACTTGTTGAATAAGGCCTTGATGATAATTGCTTAAGTTGAGTATTTATGGTAAACTGACACGGATTTAGTCATTAGAAAAGCAAAATACAGGATTTTCAAAGCACTGTTTTCCACTGACTATTGAAATTCAATATGCTATCACTGGAATTATTTATTGATCTATTTAACAATTTTACAGACCATTGCCGTATACTTGTTAACATTTGAAAAGCAAAACCAAAACAGCTATCTTCTATGTTCAGTTCATCTTGTTCTATGACATATTTCCTGGATGAACTATAAGCAATAAATTTCATGTTTGCTACATGTTTTTGCAAAACTATAAAATCTATGGAGGAATCAAAAATAAAATTTAATAACACAGATGATGCCCAGACATTCCTTTCCCATTGAAAGGGCTGACTTGCAGAGGAATCTATATGTACATTTCCCACTGATCTCAGTAAAAGCTACAAATAAATCCTTAAAATAACTTGTCACTGAAACATCTTAGTCATAGATCGTTGCCATCTAATACCATCTCCATTCCTGATTTAGGAGCCTGTGGGAGCAGGGCGCACTTCTGGAAGAAGAGAGAGCTGCTTTATGAGATACAGCTGCAGTTCAGAGGAGAGGACAAGCCCCAGGAGCCAAAGGAGCCGACCTGCCCAGACTTGGGCACCCAAACTCTGATCAGGTATGCTCCTCCAGGAGGATCCTGAGGAGACGCATCATACAACCATGTTCTGCTCTCTTTGACAGCACGAACTTTAACCAACATTTTCCCTCCCCTTATTCAGCTTAGGATGAAACTTTACGCCTGTCCCACTGGTGCTGTTCACTTCATATAGTTACCACAGGAACAAAAAGAAGCATAATGTACTGAATACTGGCTAATTAACACGAACAGAATATCCCTGCTCCAAGGGATATCTTTTATTTATTCATAATAGAATAACTCTAAGAAGATACATTTGGAAAGGGCAGAGTAACAAAATAACTTGGCCATCAGGGATCTGGTAGAGATGGGTTCAAGCAAATTTCTCGCATGATACAGAAGAAGAATATGAGTCTTGGTCTTTCATCTCCCTAATGGATGCTCTAACTACTTAACTCCTCTGGACATACGCACACAGTCTCTCCCCCTCTCCCTCCTTCTGTTTCATGCTTTGAGCCCACCCACTGGCTGTTCTCCTGTTTCTTTGCACAGATTGAGATGTTGGCTTTGGGCAGCGGTAATAGCAAACCATATGTAAGTGTCGATATGGTAAAGTATGGAAACATTTTCTTCTTAGTGTGCTTGGTTCAGGAAGGAATGAAATCAGAATGCATAGAATATAGCTCTACGATACAATTTGCACCCTAAGACTACTAATAGTTGAGTCTTGTCCTGTAGCAATTTCATCAAATACAATTCTGTTCTTTCTAAAAGAATTGTTAGAGTTTCCCCATAATATTTTTTGCAAATCTGAATAGAAACACAAAAATAAACCTTGAAAGACATAGGTGTAATTGAAAATGTTTAGACAAGAAAGATGAAGTTTTGCAGCGCATTACCTAAGTTCAGCTAAAACATACTTGGTCGGGGACAATTAAATTGCCATAGTTTGTCTGACTTCAAAAAAGTTGTTCTTCAGGACAAAAGGTAGGATAAGTGGAAAAGGAAAGCTTTATGTTTAGAACTATAAATTCTGGAGCAAAAGAATACAGTTTCATTTGCTTAGTTTTTCATACTTACTCAACCAGATATTTTATCAAAGGTGTGCTACCATGTAAAAATAACTGTTCATGTACAGTATGTATTGTAATATTAAATGACCGAATTAGGGGGAAAAAAGAGTTTGTACATAAAAAAGCCATTTTACCCACATTGGCTAATGTTGACTAACACACCATCAGTATTAGACTTGCTTGGAATTGAAGAATGAGATCTTTGGATGCGTATAAAAGAGAGGTTAAGTATCTCACCTTTAAATCTGGTACTAACAGCTAAAGAGAAAATCTCACAGAAGGAAATGATGAGTCACCGTTGTCCACACAGGCAGGTTTTCACCATCATCTGCTTCTCATCAGTCCTGGTGCTCCGTGAGGACCAGGAAAGCAAGACCAGCAGCACTTGCATTCACTTGTGGGGCTTTACATTGGGACTGTGCTTAGCAGCTGGGCCAGGCAAACGGTCAGCTAGGCTATGGCCAAAGCAGCTTGCCCTGAAATCTGAAGCAGGAACAGCCAGGTACACCGTGAGCCACCCTCTAAACCTGAAAGACATGACCGTTTGTCACAGCCTCCAGGGAAGTACGGATATAAGCAGCTATAGGATCCTTTACTTGCAACACTGACAATCTTTTGGTACCTTATAAGTGTGCCTACACCTGACTGTTTTTCTGTCAGTACACCTAGCTACAAACTGACCAGGATTTAGTCCTCACTATGTTAAGGTATCACAGTTAATGGCAAATCTTTTCCAATAACAAGAAAAAAACCATTTTCACCATTCGGTCAACAGACATTTTCAAGTTCTCCAAACGCTAAACAAAAGAGCTCTAAAGGTTTGGGAATACTAAGCCCTGATTGATTAGAATGAATCATTTATAATGAAGAAGGAAATTGCTTCATTCATGCCTCTGAATCTTGCAGGATTTCATGAGGTATTTGAGGGATGCAAGTTTTAAACAAAAATATGACATTTTAAAATGTAAAATTCAACACAGTAGTTGCAGCTAAGAAGTCTGAATTAGACAAACATGCATTCTCCCTTTCTGTCATTTTATTTGCAAAGCTATGTTACCTTTGGTGGTTCAGGTTTTGTGTTAATGCATTTGAATATTGTGGCACATCTCAAATATAGTAAGACTGGGCTTAACAGCTAGAATGGAAGAGTGTTGATTTTATGCCATGCCTTGCAATATATGTGCCTTTGTGTAAAGTAGTAAAAACTGGGAGAGATGGGATACAAGTAGCAGTAACAAGAGAAATGTTGAGACTCTTTCTTTTAAAATACATCCTGCAGTTTAGCTATAAAGCTCCTTATTTTTAGAAAACCAGTAGAATTGTTCAGGCTCTGCCCCTGCAGTTTCAATAGCAGTCTAGTGCTTTAAAACCCTGACCTTAAAAAGAAAGCGTTTACATTGTAAATGTACTGGCAGTATGTAGACTATTCTATGACTGAGTGTCCAACTGCGGCAAAAAGTTCAGAAGCAGGTTTTCTTTATTCTGAAAGGCCTAATCCATGGGGCTTTTTTAGCAGTAAAAGCACTTGGCACTAATTGTGACTTAGTTCTAGCAGTGAACCTGTATAATTCTCAAATTTCACAGAGCCAATTAATTCCCATGAATACCAGGAATCACGGACTCTAATAGGTGTTCATGTGCAGCATTTTTTGATGCTTAGATTTTCAGCAAACATAGGTGACCTCTCAAAGCTGGTTCTTGGGTCTAAAATGCAGTATGGTTTCATAGCGTGGGTTTATACACAAGTTTATGATGACCAGAGTACCTAAAGGATAAGCAGAAAACAATCTGTGGAGGTAACAGAGGGATGAAGCGTGGCACTGAAGGGATGTGCAGTGCCCCCTGCTCTTAGGGCTGCCTGTCAGGGGTAGTACAATGGAGAAGAGGAAAATCACAACTTCAGGGACACTCTGCATTGGGTCCAATCCACAGCAAATCTTTTGTAAGAAGTCTCACCTTCAAGAATCTCATTGAAAAAGGCTCACTCCCCCCACCTAACCACTAAGTTATTGGCTTCTCTGTTGTGGTATGGAGTAACAACCTTACAGTTTAGGGAGACTTATCTCTTGCCTTTAAAGCAGAGATTTACCATTTTTATTATGTACGAAAAATGAGCACACCTTCTCCAAACTTACAGTTCTCATCCCTTAAAAACAGGGTGAGCATTCTGAGCATTAATAAACAAATCTGTTAATTTGTGCTAAAATTAAAATAGTGACTTAGAGAAATTCAGTATCTGTTCTTTGTCCTGAATAATCTTAAAACAACAAACTCTCTCAACTCTTCATGCAGTTAAAATTAATTGAAAACTTGTGCACAAGCTGTACCTTATAAAATAGGTTGCAATTAAGATAAGTTACTAATCATTGTTTCATCTATTGTTGTAATTATACAGGATCCAAAGAGGGTCGAGTCAACAGTCTGGTTAACTCTGAAGTGGAGCTACGTCAGAGATGTAGTATATTTCAGAGATGTAGCTGGTCACCATCCTTCTCTACAGCTTGTCTTCACCAAACAAGTCTGCTAGATGCAACAGTGATTCGACAGTAGGAAACAGACTGGGTATGTCAAGAATCCCCAGTATTAGTATATTTTTTGGCACAAGTATCACTGGCTGAAGCTGGCATGAATGACTGAAAGGTCTCCTCATGTCACTGTTGGCTCAACTCGAAAGCATTATTAAAAAAGCTTTATCAGGGAAACTGGGTTACCAGTAGGAGATTCCTCCAGTTGCAGTGGCACCATAACTGTAGTGGGCAAGATCTAGCAATTTCATTAGCTGATCATACCCTGACACATTAAATGAAGTAGCTGATGAAAACATTAAGAATAAAAACCCTTCAATTGTGGGCATGCTCCATTAATTTTCACTAAAGCTGATATAAATATGACCTTTTAGAGAAGTCTCATTGAGAGTGTGGGAAGCTTGTCTTTGAAAATGGTTGCTTTCTCCTAAGTGGAAATGGGGTCCCAATATGATGCTGCATCTACATGCTGCTTGAATAAGTGATCTTACAAACAGAATATAGCTCACCATACTCTCTAATCTGGCTCTCTGAGGGCATATTTATAGAGACACTGAGCTCCTAGTGTCCACAGCATGCAAAGCTGAGGCTGCCCATCAGTCCCAGCTACCTTTGTAGCATATGGTATGAAATGCAGGATGAGTGCCCTTCTGTGACAGATGCCAAGAAATCAGGTTTACAGGCTGTTAGCCAGACCATGGCACCACCATGGCAAAAGCAATGCAGAACAGCAGCCTAGTCATCCTGCAGCTCAGCCTACAGACACCACGAGCACATACGCAGCCCGCGCCAAGTGACGGAAGTACCTAGAAATCCAGCCTGACCCTGCTCTTCCCTGGCTGCTTTGAGGCTTGCGGTGCTGGTGTGAAGAGAGTTTATGATGAAAAAGCCAAGCAGGAGAAGCCTATATCCACAGGGGCATTTTGAGAAGAACAGCATGTTTCCATTGTTCTTCCTGCAGCTGAGATCACAGGCTTCTCTTAACGAAAGCAGCTGCTGGCTATATTCTTAATGGGAACACTATGATGACACAAAGAGAAAAAAAAAAGATATTTTCTATTTTTAGGCAAACATTTGAATCTGAAACTAGCAACAAAATTGCCCCTCATTGGAATAATTTTATTTGGTAATGTTGTTATACAGCAAAGCTGAGGTTCCTCGGCTCTTTCTGAGCATTTCTGATCCTATCTTCTATGTATTTTCCTAAAATTTCACCTTTTTTTTTTAAATTTTAGATATTATTTATGTTTGATTTTGGATAACTACATGATTCCTGCAAATTTATTGTTTAGCTTCAGGTTAAGTTGAACTTTATTTTAACACAGTTTTTCTTTATTTTGACACAGAATATTTTCTGCATTTAAATACCTACAGCCAGTCTCACATAAGTCCTAGAAAACAGAGCAAATAGGTCATCTTGTCTATTCCTCTGCCTCAAGTGAGAATCAACTATACCTATGTTATCCCTCACAGATATTTGTCCAACTTATCGTAAATAGGTCTAATGATCGAATTTCCACAAATTTCTCCTTATGTATTCCAATGCTTAAATATTTTCTCAAAATTGAAATCATTATGAGATAATTAAGAATGAAACAATGCCACCACATTTTGCAGTGGAGTCCTTTAAATTAATGTGAAATGACATCTTAACGTAAAAATGAATAACTGTGTCTAGCGGTGTGTTCAAGATGGGTGCCCTCCCACTCACACAATAAGAGATAAATAATGATCACACACCTTCCAGCTCTACAAGAAATTGCAAACCCCTTCTCTACATTTCAGTTTTCCTAATTCTAGGAGCAGACATTGCATAGCTGAACTACCCGCACATCTTTTGAGGTATTTCAGAAGGTCTTTACTGGAGAGATGTTAGGTGTTTATGCAGGAGACAGTCTGGTGCTATGATTATAATTATACTGTAAGCATCTAGATAGTGTATCATGAACACAGATCTTCCAATTTTATGCACTTGCTGTTTCAATCATGTTCTCTAACTGAGCTATATTTGAGATTTAAGACCTTAACAGTAATCTTTTGTATCTGGGATTCACTCCGCTATTGCATGCAGTATATAGCCTATAAAAGAGGGACAGCTTTCCACAGACAGACTTTTTCTGCTTTTGCGATCTCCCAGTTGCTCAGCCCATCCTGCTTTCCTGGATGGCCATACTCTGTCTGTGAGCTCCTAGAGAAAAACTGTCTTCTTGCCACGCATTGGTACTCCTTGCAGAGCAACGCCTTGAGCCTTTCACAGTGCTGGTAATAAATGCTAACAAAGCATAAGTAAATTCAAAATAATGACAGTATATCATCAAAAGCTATTTCAGTAACAATAGTAACAAACAGTTGTTGGTATTTCATGTAAATAGGCAATCTCTTAAATTAAACTGCTCTTCAGAAAACAAATTTAATTTCTTTACAGATTCACAAAACTGTTTCCCCTTAAGAAACCTCTGGTCCACAATATACAGGTTTCTGAGGAAATTTCAATGTAGAAATATAAAAGTTTCACCGTTGTTTTTTTCCACAACAGGGGCAATAGCTGGCACAGTTCCTTCATTCTTCCTTCTGCCAGCTGCTTTATTAGCCATTTTAACTGTCACAGCACAGGACAAACAAGCCACCAGAGAGACTGGTTGAAAGGCAGCTGAATGAAAGGGGGCTGGAGGATCAGGGGAGCATAAAGCAAACACATGAAAAAGTTATTTTAAAAATCTTGCCCTGCTTTTCTTTAAAGTAAAAAAATTACCGGGGCACTTATTCTTTTTCCTGAAGTGCAGAACTCCGATTTTCTGAAAGGTTGGAGACCAATGAAATTACCCACACTTATGGCCAGAGCAAAGACTGTCCCTGTCCTAGGAATATTTTTCTCTACAAGTTTTAACAACCAGAGCTTGCATAGGCTTGTTATTATTGTGCAGGCACAAACTAACTGAAAGGAGAAGGAAAAGTCAGAGATCTTTTCCTGCCTCCATTACTGCTGGCTGCTGGGTCACCTTCTCCAGCTCCCTGCAACACAGCGGTGGGTTCGCAGCACTGCCCTGCTCCAGCCAGCGCTGCCTGGGGTCCTGTGTCTGGTTTCCCTTGGGTACCCCTGGAACTGCTGTAACTCTGCACTGTTAAAATCCCTGCAGTCTTTTAATTGCAGAACACAATGAGAAGTCCAAAGGGACTTCTGCTGCAGCAGACAAAGGGCCCAATCCTTTGCAGGGTACATCAGTCCCAAGTGTCCTCACTGGAGGTGAAACGCACTTTATAAAGACAGGCTTTAGAAAAGCAGACTCAGCTTTCCAAAGGACAAGTCCTGTTAAGAGTTCTTCTAAATTTCTAAGGCAGCAAGGCACCTCCTCGTCCCAGCAGAGCGGCTCAGAGGCAGATCACCCTGCTGCTGCACTCGCACAGCCGAGCACAACTCCAACATATGTTCTTTGCTTTTTTGGCTGAAGCTACGGTTGTCTTTCCTTTCCTCTCTCTCACTCTCCCCCACTCACCCTCGCTCTGACTCTCACAGGAGCAATAAATGCCAGCAGTAAATATTCTCAGCCTTACAAGGATTTCAGTAAATTAAGGTTCACATCCAAGCTTTGGGCAACTTCCTGTATTCTAAATGGGATCCAAATGAAGGTTTTCCAAAGTCTATACAGTATAATAATAATAAAAAGCATATCTAAGTCATTAAAATGAGTGACAGCATTCCCTATACCAGTTCTTGGCTCCATAAATTATGTATAAAACCAATCTGCATTATATTAGCAAAAGATAAAAATTAGGGAAGGGTGGGAGCAAAAACCGTTTCATTTTTTGATAACACAAAGGACACCCTCCTGCTCCTGAGCTGAGAGCTCCATCTTGTGGGCGACGGTGGATGCAGAGTCGCTTCCTTCTGATCGCAATTTTTTTATTTTTCATTAATTTAAAAAAAAAAAAAAAAGAGAGAATATTAGCTCTTTATTGACAAAGCGGTAAAGCAAACCAGCACCACCACCCTCTGCAGCCCCTCTGAAGTTCCGTTTTGTCTCACCTTTTCTCCCAAGCTGCCATTAGAAATGGGCCCGTAATTCCTACTCATCACTTATGGTGGTTATAGCCTAAATAAATAATGTACACTGGCATCTGCGATCTGCCAAAACCTGGCAGATCTCCCTGGTAGGAATCCTCCCCAAAAAAATGTTTGCAATTGCTATTGGATTTATGAACATTTGGAACGTATTTCCAGGATGAAAAACTACTTATCTTGTTAACACTATCGCCTAATTTCATCCCATATACCTCGTTATACATCCTTTGATGTCAGGAGTTCCTGTAGGGCAGCCACCCTTCCAATATTTGTGAATACATCCCTCATTCTCTTACCAAGAGATGTAAGAAAAAGCATTAAAAAACCTAGCTTTTCTAGCGGTTAGATTTTTCTTTTTTTTTTCTTAATGCACTCTTCAAAATTTGAGATGTTTTAAATTTAACCATTATTTTCTAGATTCCATTAAACAAAGAGTATTTTTTTACAGGCAACGGTGAATAGCGCAGTACAGTTTACAAAGCCATAACCTCCTAAATGCCACCGAATGCAGCAATCTGCTGCACTGTCATAGGCTTGTGATTAACAGAAATTTGGACATACCCTTGGCTTTTAAAAGCTGCAGACCGGAGCACAGGTGAAGCCTAAGGAATGAAACAAAATCGAGAAAGGGAGGATGCAGATATTTCATCAAAAAATGGGCAGAATTCCCCTGGAGAGCCACCACAACAGAAGACCCACACAGAGTGAGTGCATTCATGAAGTGTGCAGGTTTCCATAGCCACAATGTTCCTGCAGGTATGTACGAGTTGGGATCCCCTTCCCACCACGCACTGGTGAGACAGCAGCCTGACGCTTTTGGACTTGAGACTTGTGCCCCTTGTAAAAGGGGACTAAGAAGGGACCCTTTGGGGCTCTTTGATCCCCAGGTGTTTCTAAATGGTAGCTCAAGCTGAGTACCCCACCTCTTATGCATCTGCAAAAGAACAAAATGCAAATTTAATCCCCTTCCTTTTTCTTCCAAAGCAACCACGTGAAGAAGAGTTTGGCCATACTGGGGACTTATGCCCAAAAGGATGTGCAGCAGATCTTGAAACTCCAAATTTCACATGAAACTCACGGGACAAGAAGAAACATACTGAAAGAAGAAGGAAAATAGGCTTGAGGACCATGCCATTTCTTGCCCAGACTGAATAGGAGCTCACCTTGATAGTGCTGGATGGGAGAAGTGTGCTGTTCCTGCTCTGGCAAAGCCCAGACTTTTACGCAAGGTGATGAACTGGGGGTCTAAGATAAGCAATGCATTTTGTGATGGAGGAGAAAATAGTGAGACTCGAAAACCACACCAAAAAGAGGCGAAAATGAAAGAGTTTACAAAATTAACCTGGTATATATTAGATAGAATATAATGTCGGTGTGCTGTAACATTTATAGTCAAAGCAGAAGGAAGTACAAAATACTGTTTGGTGGATTGCTGCAGTTCAGTGGCCATCAGCTGTTCATAAATCAAGTACACAGACAGACTGCAAACTGCCCTGCTGCCATGACAAAGACACAGTGATTAATGCTTCCGTTATGGATCAGGGAGGCACTGAGGTAATATCATATTTAACACCAAGATGCTACCTTTTTTTCACTTCTCCGCTGAAGGCCAAGCAAAGTTTAGTCAATATTACTCAGAATTAAACTGCTAAGAAAGTGTTGTATGTTTTATTTTATCACATGCATGTGTGTCCTTGCAAGTGGATTTTTCAATTTTTTTGTAAATTCAGTAAATATTATACAGTAACTTTGTCAGTGTTTTCTTACACTTATTTTCCTATTTTGTGCTATGTAATTTCTGTAAAGGTTGTATTTTAGCATATGTGTGTGTGTGTATATATATATATATGTAATTCTCTTTCCCATGCTGAGGCATTTTTTCAGTCTCTGCAGCGTGGCATCAATCCAGTATCTGCAAATCATCTAGTCTCCTCAGCCTGGGGAAGAAAGGAATTGCTAGAAATTCCCCAAATTCCTCAGGGAGAACAAGAGAAAGAGAGTCCAAAGACTCTCAGCAGGAAGAATCACAGTGCCCAGACTGCATGGAACCAGATCCTCCACCGCCAGGAGGATCAGGAGGGATCTGGGACACGGTGGGTGTTGCACGCATGGCTGTCCCGCATCGTTTGTCCCCTCCAGACAATAAAGATATCTCCTCTCATATTCCTTTCACATAGAAACTCCTGCTAGTAAATTCAGATGAGCTCAGCTCTTGGACAGGGAGCACATGGGTGTAGCTGGCCTATTTTCACACAATAGATAATACTCCGAAAAACTTCAAGGAACTGTAAAGTCTGCAAGAACCCCTCTTCTCCAACGCCTTTCTGTGCTCCCTGCTATTTTCTCCGCATGCATGTAAAGACTCAGAGGATTCATTAATGTGATTTCCTAATCTCATTAATTGACAAAGTAGGGGGAAAAAAGTCACAGACATAAAGCCAATATGTTACTTTGGATTCCCACATTTGAAATCAGACCTACGTTTTTGTTTTTCTTATACAGCTGATTTGCATCACTGGCTATTCTGCATCTGTCTAACACTCACGCTTGTATAATTTCAGGGTTTTTAGCTGAATGCACTGTCTGATGAATGGCAGTATTCTAACCTAAATTGAAATATATTTGTTGGAATCACTGTTAGGAAAAATTTATAACTCTAAATTAAAAAATATACTCCCCTATGATTTGATTTGGTGATGAAAGAAATAAGTGAAATTAAATGAGCCCAAATGTAAAACACATCCCTACAATTCATAGAAAGTCATTTGCCGCTATTTCAGCAAAATGCTCACAAACAGAAATCATACAACACATTTCCTCAGTTTCTTGTTATTATAGGACAATTGTTCCACGTTTATCAAAAGACTTAGAGAAACATACTGTTCTTGTTTGAGAAAAGCATAATGTGGATAAACTGTTCACTTGATTTTATTTGGCTTCACAAAAAAGGTAGCTTTTGTATTTTGATTAACCAAAGATACCCACTATGTTTCCAATATATTGCTGTCTGCACATCTCACTATTTGCCTGCTTAATTCTGACAGTATATATTTTATGAACAGTACAGACCGGTGCAAAGGGCACATCACCAAATACTTTGAAATTTATTCACCCCTTTCATTTTGTTATTATTCATTAAGTACATATGGACACTTGTCTTCCAAATCTTTTACTAGACTTTCATGGTTCAGATTTTATGAAGGACACAGGTTCCATGAGACAGGTTCATCAAAGTAATTCATATTCTACATTTATTTGCATTGATCAATCATCAATTAGTCTTTTAAATGTACAAAATTCTTCTTCATGTTCCTCTGTTACCCATTGCTCCCTTATACAACTGACTAGTCTTTTTGTTTAACCTTCCAAGGCAAAACCAAGACTGTTCATATACAGAGACTCAAAATCAAAAACAACATTCATGATTATGGTTTTTCCCCTGGTAAAATATTAAAAGAGATAATTTATTCACATTGATCTTCCTTTGCATACATTTTCTGGTTCAATAGGTTTCAGCTATTTTCATTTTGATTCTAAATAAACCTTTCCAGTAGAAATATTTCTTTCAGGCTATTCAAATCTTTTATCATGATAAGCAGGCATTGCAATTTGACTGAATCGCTATATAGGTAAACAGTTCTTTATTACCGCAAAAATTACAGAAGGTGTTGTGACAAGTATTTTCATTCTTCATATACAGTTCTAGGTCTTTCAGACACTCAGAAAAAGTATTTATACTAAACACCTTGCAGTTAAGTCATAGTAAAGGGTCTTTACTAGGCATGAGTCTCATTTCAGAATGTCTCTCATTTGGGAATAACTCTGTCATCTGATGTTACTTAATCACGTAGCTCTAATTTTAAGTAACTTCAGATCCTGAGAAGACAAAACATTCAGGTTTTGCACCGACTATGGATGTGTGAAAATCTGCCTCAGCCTTCTCATATGACCTTGAAGTACCTGTTCATGGCCTGCACGGTGTATGGAGGTACAGGGTTCGGGAGTGTGCCTTAAATCCCGCTTTTCTGGGTCTTAGCATTGTGCTTGGGATCCTTAAACTCTAATTCCTACCTTAGAAATCCTGGTAATCAATGGTTCTGTCCTGTTTTCGATACACAGAATGTGTCACTATACATTTGCAGGGTGTGGATATGGCTGGCTATTACCTGCTGGCCTCGGCACTGCAGAGCTTGGAGGTCTGGCTGTATGGCATGGGTTAAATGGACACTCAGCTTTCCAAGGGTATGAGATTCTCTGCTCGCACGGTAAACAGTCAGGTCATCAAAGCAGGCACAGCAAACACTAAATAGGGGTAGGAATGATGTTGGATGTATTTTTCTTGTTCTTCTCACCAACTAGTGGTTTATCGCAAGGAAAATATAAAATGAATAAAAGTGGCTCCTAAAAAAGTGATGGATATGTAGTGAGTGCAAGAAAATGAACAATAACATTTTTGGTATGCTTTTTTCCAGTGGAAGAGGAGCTTCCCCCTTGAAGTTTCTTTTCTGAATTAGAGATAGTGCCCTGCTGGTTGGGGTCAAATCGGCTTTTGCCTTTTTTTTAATTTTCCTTTGGCAAAGCTGTGTCCTTGATTCTGTGGGTACCAATGTAAGGGGTGTGGACTACAGATCCTCTTCCTTCTTCAAGAGAAGGAACTTCTTACGTGGTTTAAACTGCAAGTGTGAAAATCTGATGAGCAAATTCTAGCAGCTACACATTTTGATCATTGTGACTCAAAATCTGGTGATATCTTACACCAAAAAATAAAAACACTTACAAAGCCCCAGGTCTTTATGTTAATGATCAATGAATGATCAATAAATACAGAAAACAGTTCCCTGTGATGTAAAACAATGGCCCAAAGGAGACCAATAGTTTAGTGACATTTAACTGCAGCTTTCCTCATTAGAGCTCTTGGTAAGGTGTGCCTTGTGATTAATGACAGATCATTTATACAGCAATACCAGCAGGAAAATAATTCTAATTATCAATAACATTAAATCATAATCACTGTGCAAATAATTTACATAATGTAATGGAATATCTGATCATTACAGGGCAAACAATTCACAACGTTAACTGAGGTTAGTCACATAACGCAGAGTAAATAACATTAGAAATTAAACAAAGCCAAGCTAATATCAGGTTTTATCCCATTAATAACCAGTAAGCGTAACCCTAGCAAATCACAACAGACCACATGAAGATGTTAAATACTAACTTTGGTGTCTAATACAATACAAATTAGAGATAACATGTAAAACACCCTATCAAGCAGGATGTTACCAGCTATCCAGAGATGTGCCAATGAGTGGCTGGGGGCATTCACAGTGAAGCTTACTGATTTTTATTGCTCCATAGACGATATCTTTCTGTCTTTGAAGGGTTAAGTCTTCAAAAGCTGTCCACAGGATCCTGCTTGCAGTGTGGAGGATAAAGCACTGTGGCAGACACAACCAGCCCAGGTGAAGCCAGTCTGTGTTCACACACTTGAAAGACAGCTGTAGAAGTAGCATTATTCTAAACCTGGCATCAATCTAAATCTATTAACACAGTTATTTACAACCATGGAATCAGATAGTGTTCTCATCCAGCACACGGGGCATGCGATGTGCCAGAAACATGGTGGGAAGGAAGAGAGCATAACATACAGAAGGTAATAATATACCTTGGAAAAAAGCACAAGACAGCCCAGAGGATGTTGCATTACCACAACTGTGAAAATATGGATGCAAGGATTGAGTTATACACTTGACTAAGGAGGTGAAAATATTAGATGTTGGGGAGAGGTAACAGTTGTTTTTCAGCTTTTCATTTTCCTGCTGAGAGGAAAGGATAAGAGGCAGACACTGTTCCTGTGAATAATGCCTGAAAGCTAATAGATGTATCTGCGAACTTTAATACAGACGATTTTTTTTTAAGAGTGATCACATTTCATTTGCATGTCCTCATTTTATTTGTCTTCTGAAACCATAAAGCAGAAGAGGGTACATGGGTTACAAAGCTGGACGCTCAGATATCATTGGTAATTTTAGGGGCATTAAAGAATTTTTCATGCAGGACTAGTCTCCTCATGATACTGAAGGACATTTGGACATCAGCAGTGAATTCTAGTTGAAATCACCATCTATGGTAAAAAAATCAAGAGACAAACCCTTGATTTGGACTCTATCCTTATTCAGTGTTGCTCTTGTGTCTCATTTTTGTTTTCCTAGTGTCTCAGCTAACTCCATGTTAGGCCACGGAAAGATGTCCTCCTCAAGATCCCAAGTGCCTGTTCAACCGCTCTACCCCCAGCTGTTTGCACAGCCAGAAGCTGGAAGCTCTCCCCACAGCTCTGCTCCTGTAAGGGATCTTGGGTGTATTTGCTAAAATGCTTCAGGCAAAGTTAGCCCTGCTAGTGCAAACTGCTTTCATCAGCTGTTTGAATTAACTCAGTCGTGGTTGTCTGAAGCACATTAGCAAATGTTGATGAGATTCCTCTTGAGGACAGTAATCTCTAGCATAAGCAAGTAGCACACAGCTGGGCAAGAGTATTTCCAATAGGCATAGCTGTGTGAATGTCTATCCCTGATCTTGGGTGGCTGCAATGAACAGATGTACAGCAACTGAGCGTATTGAAAGCAGGTTAGTCAAATGGGCGGGAAGCGTGGGACACAGTCTTGAGTTTTGGCATGTTCAAGCACCTACATAAAGACCTTATTTTTCATATGTGCTACCTGGTTTCTGCTGTTATGGAAGTTAACATTAGTGGCAGATACTCAGAACCTGTGGGACCATCAATTTATTCAGGCACCTCACTCTATTAAAGTGACAACTTTAATTTTAGCTTTGGAAGTTTTTCTCCTGTACATAGACCTTCTGGGGTTTTAATAAATTATTACCTTTAAAGGAATCCTAATCTCAGTTCCTTCAGTTCTTCTATTACCAGGAACAATATTTAGAGTATGAAGGAGGATGGGAAAGAGATTGTCCAGTCCTGTAGCAGGTAACCAAACTGGTTTTGCTGTAGTTCTCTAGTAAAGCATCAAACTGATCTCACACATTGTGACTATGCAGTACAAATGTGTGTTTGCCAGTCAACTGTTTTGCCTGTGTATGCACAAAGAGGAATTAAGTGACATGAGGAATTGTTCAAGCCTTTGTAAATCCAGACATAATAAAGAAAGTGAGTAAGGTGGTAATGAAAGAACTATTCTGATATTAAGACTGTAGAACATTATGGTGTGATAAGGCTTGAACTGGAGAAGAGCAATAAATCAGTCATCCTATTTGAAATGCTAAAACTAGATACAATAGCAGACAATACAGAGGTTTAAAATGTAGTTGTGCAGTGATGAGTTCTGCTCATGTTTAGTATATCAGGAGTTAGGTACAATGTACTGTGGAAGAGTGGGTTGTGAGAGTCACCTTCAACTTGTTAGCCCTAATCAGGAGTGCAGATGTGACCCTTTGGCTTAGAAAGACAAAGAATAGCCTTCTGTCAAGGCAGAGACATGAGATCCAGGCAAGTAATGCCTTAATTGTCCCCCAAGTTACTCTGTGAACCAGCAAAGCTCCGGATCGTGAGCCTGGCCCATCCTTGACTGCCAAGGGTCAGGAGGTTTCTGCAGGAGGCTGCTTCCTGCTGCAGTTCTGGTGAATTCAAAGTCCTTAGCTTGTGCTTACTTCTAATGCTTACTTCTGCTCTGCTCTTCACTACATGGCTCGCTCTTTTCTAACTGTATACTTGCATCAGTTGCTACCTCTGCAGTGAGGTACCGCAGTGAAACAACTGGGCCATCAGTTGCTTGTCCTTGATCACCACGGTTATTAAAACAAACTCATTTGTTCATCAAGATTAATGAATCCATGTTATTCAAGGCTCCAGAACTTCTCAAAATATTTTTCCTTGGTCGTGAAGTATCTCTCGATCACACTGATTTAACTTCTAATATTCCTAGCATCAGTAGTTCACCAGTAGTTCAGCCTGGCTCAGGCTGCCGTGAAAACAGCTGCCTGTGAGAAAAAGCTGCAACAAGCCTTGCCTGGGATACCCCCTGTGTACCGTCTGCCCATGGTCCATCCCCTGCATTTCAGCTCTGGGGTGGGGGGACTGAGCCCATGCTGGTGAGGTCCTTACCCTGTCACCTCACTGGTGCCTGCAGCTATGGAGCTCAAAGGCGTGCTGCTTCCTGATGCCTAATACAGCAGAGTATCTGACGGTAACCTACTACCCGCACCAGGGACAGATCAAGCAACTGGTACTGGGTGTATTTTCAAAATACTTGGGTTTTATGTATTTTTATTTGAAAGACTGCTTCCTATTTCACTTGAAAGGGATTTTTAACCTCACACGCAGATTTACATCCCTTCACAGGAATAAAATGGTACTTGGTGGATGAGGTCTTTGTGTCCCAGCTAGATGGGAAAATGAGAGCAAATCCTCCTCCTCCTCTACCTGAGGGGAATGAATGAAACAGGGCTAATCAAGTTTGATACTCATGCTTGGCCACATCGCTATATTAGAATTCATTCTTTTTGATCATTGTGCATAGCAAAACCCTGCTCTGAGGCCAAATGGTCTTTCCTTAATTTGAGTTGTTAATAAAGCTAGAGACATGGTGACTCTGGATTTATCTGAGTTTACTGAACATTCTGTTAGGTACACTAGCTGACCATATTCAAACTCAACATCCTACACTAGTGCAACACGCTGTTGTATGCAACAAAGTAGTTCTCCATCTTTAGTCCGTGTTCCAGTATCACCTAAAATGACAAAAGATGCATGGTTCTTGGAGGCCTAGAGAATTTACCAAGTAGCTGACTGGTCCAAAACCTTCCTGGTGACGTTCTGCCCTCTCTGAGTACAGTAGGCACCTTGATATAATGATGAACTAGCCTCATTGCAGCCTACTTTGACAAGATATGTTTCCCTTTAAACTGTGTGCATAGTGCTTGATTCTCCACCTATCTGCCTGTGTCTTTGACACAGAATAGGTTCAATCTCCTCATCCTTTTTTCTCTAATTGAAAAATTAGTTTTTCTATAGACTGTGTTTCAGATACTTAGTCAACAGTGATGGATGGCTCACCTGTCTCACCTTCTCAGAGCAGACATGCTCAAATACCTTTTTTTGGCCAGCTCTGAAAACCAAACTCTTGACTGAGGATGGGTGGTCAGGTGTTGTTACAGTTCTACAGTGAGAAGGCTCTCTTCCCCACCTGTCACTGCAGCACTGCCACTCCAACCAGAACTTGACTTGTGTTTAGATAGACTTGCCATGGTGGCAACCCATTGGTATTTTTCTTCATTTCCAATTTTTTATTCTGGAAAGTTGCTCTCCTCCTGTGTATTGCAGCTTGAACTCAAAAGCTGCCCTTGTCTGCTCTGGTTTCTTCGTGTAATTCCCACTGGCAAAAGAAAAAGTCTCTCACTAGTGGCCCCAAGGAAAGATCACTTACAGTGGGTGATACAAAACTTTGTAACATGCTGCTCTTCTTTCTTACACACATTGCAGAATATCTAACACCTCTTGGAAATGATTTATAGAAACATTGCTGTATATGTCTGATCTGCCTGTTGTATTCAGGCAACACAATATAAACTGTGCAAGAACACTCTAATTTTGTGTGGATGGAAACACATTTGCATAGTATTACTGCATTAACATGCTTACTATACAAGCACATTTAGTTGGTCATTTTCTTATCAGAGGTAAGTTCTTCGACTTCATTCATATTCACATACTCTTCTTCTTAACCCTAATGTTGAGGGCATTACCTCTTTAGTTTTAATGAAAGTTGAGCAGAAGATGGAAATCTCACAAAAAGTATTTGTTTGCTGACCTCCCTGAATCTGGGCAGAGGAGATAGTGTGTGATGGATTGTATGGAGTGAAAAAAAAAAAAAACCAAACCAACACCAAAACACTATTTGCTCTTGCAAACTGATATGGCAAAGAGAACATAAATGAAGCAGCATTAAGGCAGCAAGGGAGAAAGGAAAGTGATAACTGACTTTAAAAGATGACTTTAGAATGGGGAAGAAATATGTAGACTGGCTATACTTACAAAAAGGGGATGAAAGCTCTGAGGTATGCAGGATGGAGCTGGAGTAAGAAGTAATAGAAGACTTTTGGCAAACTTCAGATTATGGAAGTAAGCTTTATGGAAAGGCAAACACAAACAGAAATTAAAACTTTTATGAAGCTTTTAACTTCAGAAAGCTATGAAAACCAGAGCAGACTCCTCTGTTAGATTCGCCACTGATCAGCATTGCAAGCTTTCAGAAAACTTGAGAGAAAAGATAATTTTAACAAATTATGCTCATTTTGCAAAGTCAAGAGAATGATAACAGTGGGGACAAAAGACTGTATGAGCCAATCACATAATTCTAATTCAATCTCAGCTCTTTTAGCAGAATATTGTCAGTATTAACTGTGAGTATTCAACCACCTATTAAGCAATATCACCAATGTCTGTGACCTTTAAAAACAGGAACAAGCTTAACCACTCCACACTAACAACAGATTGTAATACATTAGAAAGCCCTCAGTTTATTTGCAACTGATAAAGGGTATATTACCTTGCCAAGACTGTCCTGTTTTGGTGACTGAATTAGTCACAAGGTCCCACAGACAAAAATCAGCCCTACATTATTTTATTTATTTTTCTAAAGTGAGCAGTTGCACTGAGCAAGGCTAACACAGGTCAGCTTTTCTACTGCAAGTTCAAGCTGTTATGGAAGTAGCAGAGGTAGAAGCTTCACAGTTCTTCCAAGGTGTAGCACATCCACCAACAGCACAGCCTTGTTTTGCCAAAGATGCAGAGAACTCCAGGAGCAGATGTAGAGAAGTTGGGATTCTGGAGATGGCTGCAATTTGCATGCCACCATTCAGCACGACTGGACTCTTCAGATGTCTATAAGGTGCAGAATGAAGAAGGCATGCAGAGCTTCCTGGGGAATGGTACAGGGTGAAGGAGAGGTTATAGGGCCATGAGGCTTACTAAATGGCACCCACCCAGTTTTCTTACCACATGGTTTTGCCTTCTAATGATAAAGTAGGTTTAGAAAAGGATGCAGACAGCACAGCTCACCACTGTTCAGAGAAAGCAGGGTATGCTTGCAGCATCTGTCAAAGGAAACCTGGAGAAAGCCAGAACATCATTGCACATACTAGTTCAAGAGATAAATTTCCTATATCTGACGTGCTTCTTCAGTCTCCACCCTGTTGTTTTGTTTCTGAGCATCTGTAAGTGGCAGTGTATTTATTTCTACTGTGCTACAGCCAGTGGAACATTCAAATGATCTGTTAAATGCTACACTTTGCCTACACTAATCTTATATATTCCTGTGCTACAACTCAATAATTTCAAAATATCTGCTGTTGTAACATCTGGCTCTTTTTAAAACTCTCCTGACCTGTCAATCTCCAATGCAGTCTCCATCTCTGCCACCCACTTAACTAGTTGCCACTGCCTTCTTCAAGATGTCTGAAAATACCTTCTAGCATAAAAAGAACTGCCACTCTGTAAATGTACACAATATGCACAGTACGGCAGCTCTCAGATCCATCATGAAATGTATCATTGCATCCATTGAACTTTATCAAATGTATGCATCATGAAATAGGGGTGATATATGCACCATCTGTGTTCAAAAAACGTGTGGTTTCTTCTGCATACAGAGTGCAACTTATCAAACCTACTGCATGTGCAAAACAAACAGCTCCATCTAGTTTCTAAATAATGTTATTTCTTAATTCACAGTGATAATGATCATGTACTCTTTGAAGAAAACTGAAGGTGAACAACAAATTAAAATAGAAAACACTTAAAGCAATTCAGTAACATTGAGTAGTCTCAGCTGTACTTCTCAGCCTTCCCTATGCAAACTTCCAAACTGGAGCTACACACCTTCAATTCTTTTGCTTACAAGTTCCTTCTCCTCACTACAGGTGCACTTCCCTGGGAAAGACTGAATCTGCCAGGCTTCATCAAGTGTTATTTATCAAGAGATAAATTTAGGCACACTTAGGTCCAGTGGTCTTGAATTAACCTTTGAATCTGCAGTTCCAACTCAGCATGCATAATATTGAGGTCTCTGCTTCCTGTGCAGGTCTTCTATCTCTCTTCCATTTCCTTTCCTGATAGGACATGTTTTCCTCTCTGGGCACGTAACCCTCCGTCCTTCAAGCTCTCCCCTATTCCAGTTCAGGCCACACCTAAGTCTCTCAAGTTTTGGGGTTTTTTTGGTGGGTTGGGGGGGGAGGGGGGTGTTTACATTAGTTTTTTAAGATACAGCACTTTCTATATGTTCATTTAACTAGAATTCTTACCTGAGCTCTCAAAAGTTGGTGTCTTGTTAACTGCAGCAACCATTGGATTGGACTGGAAGAAATCTCCTGAATTCTGGACAGCAACCTGTCTTAAAAACATTTTCAATGACTTTAATAAGATTCATCCCATTACTAGCCAGATTTCCTTTGCCTTCTCAGACGACCATTTCAGAATCTCACTGATTGGTCAGAAACTTTTCTCTAAATTCTAGGCTAAATTCATTCCTGGACAATTTATGCCCTGTAATCTATTGGATGATATTTGCATAACAAATTTGTTCTTCCACCCTCAGATTTTTTTGAGTAATTGTTATTCAGTATGTCCTCCAGCTTTGAAAGTTGGTTTCCACAGTAAGGTGCATTGGAAGAGTTAAACATGAACATCTACCCTATCATCTGCCCATTACTGTAAAGCTAGTGTGCCTTCATGTGCAAAACTTCATCTTGAGTAGCATCACCAAAATCTGAGGCTTTCCAGGCTGGTTCTACTTTGTGCTAATGACACAGTGCATGGTACTGCCTCTTTTACTGCGTGTTTTGCAGTTAAGAGCCACCTTCTCTACTGGCTCTCATCTTCAACAGGCTCCTCAAAGCCAAGCTGTGAGAACAGCAGGGTATGACGCTCTATAACATCTACTTATTTGACCTTGAATTTCATCCCAAGCTAAATGTCTGTTCATTTGTGTTACAGAGAGGAGAGGGAATTCATAGGCCAGATGTTATTTCATGTTACTTTCCCATAGTGATAGAAAAGCTAACTTGCTGTTTTCTCTAGGGAGTTTTGAGGAAGGGCTGCCAGGTTGATCTGTTTACTCCCAGGCAGGAATTGATTTAATGGATGTTTCCAGAAGTTTCCTTCTCAGAAATTTTTATGGACAATGACTTCACTGTCACTACCCACAATGGCCAAGCTTGGGACTCCTCACTGATGACCACCTTAGCAGAAATATCGCCAAAGTATTTTCTCCTTTCTTTCCCTGTTATCTGCTCCGTATGTACTGACTAAGCAAGAACAGAAAGAGTATTTCAACTGAATGTCCTCACCAAGCTGTGTGGAGGTCATATTTAAAGGACTTGGTTTTCTAGCTATTATATGCAAGTAGGTTACATTTACAGTCACAAGATGGCAGCATAGAATAAAATATTTCTGATATGTTTTATTTGCTCCTTACTGGTATTAGTTCAATTTCAGTTTGATTCTATACTATAAATGTTGAGTTTAGCAGTGCCAAAACCACTTTACCCTTGGTGCTAAATTTATTAAATATTTTCCAGAAGCATAGTCTACTTTTTATTTTACATTTTCCAACAGAATTCCAGGCCTTTTTTAAAAAAATATGCTTATCTTTGGACTTACTTCACAGTGAATCTTTCAAAGAGAAATTGTACTTATAAGAAGACAAATGCAAACAATTTATAGCTACGTTTTGGGGACAGCACACAGTGTGATAATTCAGCTGCTGGCAAGAACTCTTCGCTGGCAACTACACAGATCTGATAGAAGTCCATAATAAAAATAAAAATTACAGTGAAGTGAAAGATGTGTTTTCAAAAATCAAGGGATTACTCATAAATACAAGCCTGGATGCATCAGTAAGACAGAGGAGTGAAAAGACTTCTGATCTGAGGGTCCCCAAGGTCAGCAGAGAGCTAAGAAATGCCATAATTAAAAAGGAGATATGCCACCACAGGTGTGTGCAGTCCCTGAAATACACTGGCCTAGTCTAAATGTCTCCCATAACTTGTCCTGTTGTCAACAGAGACTGCTGGCTTTTTATTATTATTACAGGTATGCAGATTCAATGGGCTATGTCCCTAATGTTCCTGAAATACCCATATAAAGAAAGTATACTCAGACTTAATGGAATTTCTTCATCACAGAAGTGAGCAGTCTCTGCACTTTATTCTCCTTTAAAACAGCATCAATTCAGAACTTACAAATTAGGAACAGATGAGAGACACAGAAGCAATCTTCCCTTTCTGAGTGCTGACGCAAAGAAAGCCACCGAGACCACATGGAAGCAGAAGCTCAGGTGAGGTCAGATGCCCTGGAACTGCTTCCAGTTTGGTCCAGGTTACAACAGAAGCGTGAGGTAGAGACTGGTGTCCACCAATGAGCACCACATGAATGATCTGTCAGTTTGAAATCCTTTTGTGCCATTTTTGTCAAAGCTGCAAAAGGAGACAAAAGCAGAATAGAGCAGAGGGCTGAGGCATGCCAGAGCTAGTCCTCTGCTTGACCTAGCTCATTCACAGGGGTGCAAACACGGAAAGGCAGCGCACAGCCTCTTTGGGGCCCCTTTGGTGTTTAAGTGGACAATTCTTCTCAGTTACTGGTAATTGCTCATTATGTGGTCCTCAAAAGACCTATCATACTGGAAATCATAAAATCCATTTATTTTTTTGACAAACAGATAAGCATGGCCACAGCTGATGAGACCTCTATGAGGCAGTATCCTGTCTCCAGCATCCTATCTTCAAACCTAACTGATTTCTCAGGAGGAAGGAGAAAGAAATCCCAAAGCATGCCATGCTGGAATAAAAAGTGTTCCTATAGGCAGATTTTTCTAACTCACATCAGTTAAAATTTGGTTCACATCCAAAAGAATGAAGACTAATCCTAACCACAGAACTGAATCTGTACCAATGCAATTCTGAATATTATATCTTCATTTTCTGTTTGAAGTTGTTGTGTAGCATAGCTCTATGCTGTTAAACGAGCTTTTCATTATCCCTGTATTGACTGAATTTTAGTTGTGGAGATAGTCCCTATGCTTTTCAGCAGATTACTTTCTATATAGTTATTTCTGGCAGGTATGATTACACAATCTCTAGGGGACAAAGTGAACCCTTACTAGCTTACTTCTGAGTGCTTATCTGACACTGAAATGAATTATGTTAGATATCATAATTCTCTTTAATTAGAATAGAAATTAATGGTCCTTGTCAATTTGTTGTAGCTATTTATAAGGTTCTAGGAAAAACATAAAAATAGAATTTTCATGTGGGGCCTATATATTTTAAATTTAAGCTTGTGCTGATAAAAAGATTAAAAATCACTATAATTTTCAAGAACAACTGAAAGTCATTGTGCTTTGGACAATTTAAATAATCCTACATTTACTTGTTGCACCAGCAGCTTTCACATCCATCTTGCACTGAGAAAGAAAACCACCTTGCTTGTAAAAAAGCACCTTGTCCCTTCGTTGCTTTGCTGAATTAAAAAATTACGTATATAACAGTCACTGTTCTGTAATCTCACAGATATGTTCCTCATTTCCTTTTGGCTCACTCATTTTTCATTGTTATCACTTGATTTGTTCTTATTATAATCTCCAGTTTAGATAGGAAAATTCTTGGAACAAAATCTTGTTGTGCTTTATTTGTAGGGGAGATGGTATGATTTCTATGAGTGTACATAACCAACTGCAACAATCAAGCAACGGAAATCCAGATGTAAATCAAAGTTATGGTATTTGCCTTCCTGTTTTATTTCGTGTTTGAGGATTTCAGTGATATTACCAGATGTTGCTCAATCAAGAATCACAGTTCTGTGAAAAGGTGGTATATGTAATAGTATCCTCATTTTATATATAGGCAAAAAAGTGTTATAAAGATTCTACTTCTGGAGTAACAAAAGAAACATGTTGATGCCCCATGCTTTAATCATAAACCTTTCTATTCTCCTCATGTTTTAAATGGTCACTTGTAAGTCTTCTACTGCAGAGAAATCCCTTACTTAGCCCCTCTGGCTGAGAAGCAGACATGCTTTTCATTCGTTCCAAATTGATGAGATGGCTTTTTACTAAAATAGTCTACTTTTTGTTCTGTGCATTTCATTTCTAGTTGGATTCAAATGCCAACAAATTGATCCTTGGCAAACCAAGCTTTCCACTATGTAATGTAATTTCCTCATTGAACTAATTACTTCAGTGTATCAGTTGAAATATTGCTTTTAAAGTAATTGGGGACTTACATATCCATGTTCTTTATGCAAATTAAAATGAATAGCTATACTTAGTGCATGGGAAAACTGCCTAAGTGTTAGAGCTGTTCCTAACCTGGAAATCCATTTCTCACGAGAGAAATTCAGTTGTTAACCCACTCCTGAATTTAACTTTAAATGTTTAAGCCTGTGTGTCTACAATGGCACTCCTCAACCCAGATCTAAAAGTCTAAATACAAGGGGCTCCCTTACAAAACTGCTTGTCACCTCCAACTGCCTCTAACCCACTAAGACTTGTCAGTGCTCTCACTTTCTCAGTGTCGAATTATCTGCTCAATTACTTCTTTGAAAGCCCACAGAAGTCAGGCTTTGTTGAACAGAAAGAGCTGGCTCAGGATCAGTCCATTCCTTAAGTTCCTAAAACAGGCAGCTTCTGGCATCACAGTGTTTGAGCAGTCATCGCAAACAAATGGGAGAAGAGTCCCTCTCTGCCAGGACACCAGTTATTTTCCAGAGTGAAACACTCAAATCCTGGCTGTGCCTGAAGGACACCATGATCATGCAGCCCATTCAGCCAGGCATTACACCCGCTCGCTCAACTTGGGCTGGAGGTCTAAAAGGTCAACAACAATATTCAGGCCAAGTTTTAAAAAATTGGGTACTGAGGACACGAGCCAAACACGGCTGAGGAGGTGAGAACAAGCTCTGCTGCAGAGATGCACTATAGAAAAAAGGGGTGAATTGGCACCATGAGCAATCTTAACTCGCAGCGTCGGAAGCAAGAAACATGCTGTGAATAGGAAAGAGTAAATCGGAAAACACAGTAGTTTGGTAAACATTATTATCTTTTTTTCTGTTATTTCTCAAGTCTTGTTTGTCCATATCACAGACTCTGATTTAAATGTATGGTTGTGTTCTCCGTAATTTAACTATCTTACTGGAAGAGAGAAATGCTTCTATTAAACATGGTATGCTTTGTATATTGCCATAAAGTATGCTGCTTGCAGTTAAGATGATAATTCTGCATTCATCCAAGGGGCAACACTCAAGACACTCAACTGTTCTTATTTTAATTGATAATTCTCCTGATTTCATTTCAAACAGTCTCACTTAAGGAAAGGGGAGAATAACTGCTACTGACTGTGAAATACAGGAGTACTGGGAGGGAACTGAATGTGCCAGCTGGGAATATACAAAGGAGGGAATGAGTCATATAACTTCCAGTCATTCAGAAAGGAGTTGTCCTGACTGGGCAGAACTGAAATTATTAAAATTTATGTATCAAGAATTTATTCCTAGGTTGAATGAATAAATGATCTGCTAGCAGATCATAACTATCATAAATGATCTGCTAGCAATGCTGTGATAAAGGTTCTGTCAGCAATTATATTATAGGAATTTATAATACAGAACTAAAATAGTGCATCCTGGTCACTAAAATAACTCCAGAGTCAGAGTTTGGATCAAGTTATCATAACCAAGCAGCTGACTAATGCCCACAAAAATATCCCTATGTATGGGAGTCATCTTTGTGCAAGCCGGTTGGGTAATTGCTTGTCTATGATTCTCTTTGCTTATAAACATCTCTATAAAATGTATGGGTACCTGGTTATGCAAACATGCATTTCTGTGTGCAGCTGCTCTAAACAAACATATGAACATCAGTGCATACCTCTGCAAGTTTTTTAGGCCAAAACAGGCCATGAGATTGTAAAGAATCATATATTATTAAGGCTGAGTTAGATGTTAATCTAGTACTCCACAGTAAATCCCAGTAACAGAAATGCTGACAGTACTTTAAAGGTAACAGTGTGAAGAGGCATAATTTACAGGACTTTTTCTTAGTCATCTGCCTGTGTTTGAAAATGTGCTTTCATAAGATTTTCCAAATAGGAATATATTTAATATTGTTTCATAAATTGCTGTATTCTTTAACCAGTTGATGGTTTCCCCAATACCTATGTTCTGATATTCCAAATGTGAACTCTGTGGCTGACAGATGGAATCCAAACTTTTACTCTTGTCGTCCCTCTGTGAGTTCTGTCAACTCTTAAGGTGGCTTCGGTGCACATAACCTTGTTTTAAATTACAGGATCTCACAACAATAATGATTTGAAAATGTAAAGGAAAAACATGTTTAGTTAATGCTCTGCTAGTTGATGCAAACATGCAGCAAGTAGGGCTGCTTTGCAGGAATACCAAGCATTTTCAGTGTTAAGTGCCTTTCTTTATGATCTGCCAGGGCTAAGGGAGCAATCCCAAACACATTCCAGTCCACCTTGTTACTCGTCAAGGCAGAGCAATCCTCCTGGAGTTCCAAATGGTAATTGGATTTGTACGGAGCCTGCCAAATTAAAATTGCCTACTTCAAAATATAAAACTTGAGCACAAAAGGGATGGGAAATGAGCTCCATCTGACAACGTATTCTTGTCTCGTCATGCTACTTTAGAGGGTCTTCGGTGCGTGACTTAAGAAATCACTCCCTTGACGCTGCATTTTCAGTATCGATAGATATAATTTGATATATTGATAGACACAGCTTGTGAATACATCAAAAACCTACATCTGCACACTAACATGCAGGAGATCATGCAGACTATGTTAGCATTACTGGAATCAAATCAGAGTTGAATTTGATCCAAATGCTGTTGTCATGTTTGACAACTGGTTTATAAGTGTTTATAACAAAAACAATAACTAAAGCACAAACCAGTCTCGAAGGATGACAATTATTAAAAAATGAACCCTTGCCTGAAAGAGACTGTCTGATTTTAGAACATTTCTAATTTTAAAACAATTCTTAGGTTCTAAATTTGATCTTGATTTCAGTATTCCATTGTCATGTATATGTAAATAAACATTTGTGTGTGCTTCTATATATAAAAAAAAATCTGTGTTCAAGAAGAGCAGTTCTGCACAAGTTTTTTCATCTCCATTATAGTGTGAAGAGTTGATTAGGTGAACTGTATCTATTATAGCATTGGTTAAATAGCAATTAAAAATTGAATTAAAAAAGAAAACATTTCTTCTTTCAAACTTCAAATAATTCAAAACCAGTCCCAAACTCATGAAAACTGCATGAGTCCACTGAAGGTCATGACTTTATCTGGACGTACAACGACAAGCTTTGGTCTCAGAGCCATTAGTTACACATTTATAAGCGATACATTTTCTTTTCTATGTATGCTATGGTTCATGTTTTCATATGCAACTACAATTACAAAATGAACCATGATTTTCAGAAATAGGAATCTAAACTAGCAGTCCCAGAACCTCTTAACTGATTCATTTGGTCCTACAGGAGGCTCACCATTTTTGAAGAATACATTTTTACTGCCTATAATCAGGAAGCACTTTAACTTATGTTTAAATCAAACACACTTGAATTCTCTTCTGAGTAGAGATGCTTTCCAGAAGTGAGAGACTTAAGATCCTATCTAGAGACCTCACAATCTAATTTTAGGCACAAAGCCTGTATGTGTGTATATATCTGCAACTTTATCATAATAGGAATGCTCTTCCTGAGCTGACATTTTCAACTTATTAAAATCAATAGGACTGTTTACAGCAACTCTGTTTCCTAATGATTCTTGTAACAGAGACTTCCGTCTTCACTTGGGTTTGACATGACTGAAAACTCATATTGTAAATTCAGGTGTAAAACCTGGCACAAAAGGCCACTCTAAATTTGGTATTTCACCCCTGCTCCCTAGACCTGAAAAATGTGAAGGAATGGTCGATTGAAAGTTATACATTAGGAAACCAATTTTTAGCAGTAACTTACTTTCTGACACCTAAACAAAACGCCAGCCACCTTCTGTTTTATACTAGGAACTTCATTCTTAGGTACAGGAAGCTCACATTTAGGTGCTGAGACCCTCTGCCCCAGGTGCTCGTCTCTTCCTAGTTCATGGTATTTGGAGCCCTCATAACGGTTTTTCCATCTGCATTTTCTCCACTGATTTCGTCCCACCTATTCCCCTCACACCTCATGTCTGGCTTACCTCTGCTGAGGAAGTAGCTGAGGATGGAGTCAAAGGCAGACGCGCTCTTATTTTATAACACTTAGAACCATCTTGTCATGTATAGAGCCATCTTTAACTATTGTGTAGTGTAACTAAGATATGTAACAAGAAAGAAAGAGGAAAGAAGAGATTACTAAACCTTTCTTACAGCACTTGAGGATGAAGATTATGATAAAGTAACTTGGAATAGAAGAGATTTAGGAATCTCCCTGCTACTTTACTTTCATATGTGTGAGCCTTCAGGGGAAATGCCCCATATATCACTGATTTCCGTTATGCTGATATTGGAAAGATCATTTGCTGCTTTTCTTCCACAATGGGTGTCAGAGGTTCAGGTATCTGCACTCCAGTAGAGGCAGCAGTTTAAGTATTAGTTGTGGCATTTTGTGCAAGATATAAATCCTGAAACAATCTTTACACTGAGAAATGGGAGATCAGACCATGGGCAGGAAAAGACTGTCACTGATGGACACAGAAAAAGTATTGCCTTGATAAAAACATTCAAGATATCTGACAGGGAAAGAGCTATAAAAATATTACACTATGGAACTCCTAAAAGTCTTAACAAAAATCAAAGAATATTATGAAATTTATTTTTAAGATAATATTAACATCTTTTAAAAAAACCTGTAATATTGAAGTAACTTTCAGTTCTCCTCAAACTATGGTCCCAGGATAATATGCCACATAAAAGTATCTCAAAATAATTATATCTTCCAAAAATTTCAAAGATGGCAGGTGTGGAAAAAAAAAGCTGTCACTAGAAAGCGCCATTGATTTTAACTATGCAGCAGCTCCTGTGCTATATAATATAGTTTCCAAAGCAAACAAATAATGGAAATGTAACAGTGAGAAGTCAAACTCGACTTTCAGGTACTGTAATGTTGTGTAACATGATTTGTACTTTCTTTAGTCAAGGACATGCTGATGTTGAGTAATGCCCTTAGCTTACCTAAGAGCCAACCTAACCTTTAGCGAGCCTACAACTCGGGGAAAAAACATAGTAAACTCTACCATTGTAAATTTTATATTGAGATAAGAAAAAAAATTAAGAAATGAAACACATAGGGTGCTAGTGTCTATAGAACCATTTCTTATACTGATTGTTTTTCATATGTGAAGATTATCCCATGCAAAAAATCATGTGGTGCTTAGATGTTAAACATAAAATGGAGGAAAGAATCTTTACATGATTTTTCTCCTGTGGGCGTGAACAGATATTTTTAACCTCAACTACCAAACAGAACTGACTGAGACAGAATTAGATTATGTGTCCAACCAATACTTTGGTACCTTGCAAATACATGACAGCTGCTATTCTGAAAGATTTAGAACGAAGTTTGTTAATATCAGTTGTTGCTAAGAGATGCATTGCCTTTAGTAGAAGACTGAATATGCACCCACATACTAATTGGATTGATGAAGTAAAAGCCACAAACCTAACACAAAACAATTTGTTCATATTACAAAAGAGCCTGAAAATATTTCACTGTAGAAAAAAAATCAGCATTATTGTGCTTTGAGTTCATCATTTTTGTTGACTTGCCTTCTCACAGAAGGTGTACGTAGTGATGACATTTTTAAAAACAATGAATTATTTAAATCACACTGAAGACATTAACTCAACATAATTCTTGCAGAAGACTCAAAAAATTAAACTATACATCTTTAGTATCTAGTCTTTTTGAATTGTATTGCAATGTCTAAGAAGTTTGAGCTCAGTGACAAAAAGCTTACAATGGAAGATAGATACCAGATGTTTTCACATAGCCATGAGACTGCAGTTTCATTCAGCTATGAGTATTGCATTGTTATCATCATTTTAACACCTGCCTCTTCTTTATGGCTAGTTAATGTATTCTGAATTGTTGGGGTAAATGACATAGATGGCAAGGTCAGAAAAGACAACAAAGTTCTGCCAGCAAAAAACACTACAAAAAACTGTTATCCATTTTCTGAGTCTTCTTCTTAATATCCTCTTGTTGGGTCTTGTGGGGAAAAAATCCACTGCAAACAACAAGTTTTAGACCATGTAAAAATATTATTTAGAAAAAGACAGTCCTCACTAGGAGACAGAATACTTGCATCAACGAGTGACTCAGGGACTAAAGCACAACTGAGCTGGACACACTATAAAAGTTTTAATACTTGACAGTGCCAGAAGAAACTTTTCTGATATCAAATTAGCAAAAAGTCCCTCCATTATGATTATGTATAAGATACATTATAGGTAGATAATCATTACTTTAGTATACAAACGGAAAATTCAAGGCAAAAAATGAAGTAGCTTGCCCAAAGCTCCAAAGATCAGCAGTGCTGACATTTCTAATAAAATTCAAGTAACTCTTAATTCCCAATCTGTATTCACTCCACTACTCTCCTAATGGTTTTTGCTGTTGTATGAATGAAACTTTTTCTCCTTGGAGACAGTTATTATTTTGAAACAATCCCCTCTTCCCCCCCATCCCTCCACCTGCTAATTACCTCTTGGGGAAAAAAAAGTGAAACTCCAGCTGTGGGAACATAGACAGGGCTGTGTCTTGTTCTAAGAAAATTGCTTCAGGAAAAAGACTGGTGGATGGTTACAAAACTGCAAGTGGATTCTGACCCATCGCAGAGTCACTCTGTAGCATGTCTCATAGCCGATAAGCTATGGAAAGCAATAAATTACAGCTTCTCATGCCCAGACAGCAGATGGTTCCAGATAACTCCCCAAAGCAGATATCGTAATGAACCACTACTTCCTATATCAACACCGCTAACATTTTCCACTAAACAACTTTTCCCCTGACTTAGCTAGTTCAAGGACTCAAATATGTAAAGACTGCATTTTGCTGCCATTGGGTTTACCTTCTGGAAGTGTCCACTGTAGCAAAATACCATATTATAGTTGAAATACACACATCTTTGCACGCAGAAAAGAACACACTAAAATTCTGGCCAATGATGGGTTACAAACTGGATGTAAAGTATGAAAAAACATACAGAAAAATTCTATGAGTAGAAACTTGAAGGTGTCTCCTCAACGTGCTTTTGAAGCATCAAAAATACGAGCCAATTCTTAGTTGAATCATATTGCAGTAATATTATTATCGTGCCTTCAGCTGAACTACTTCAAGCGGAAAACTGGAAGATCTTGTAAACTAAGCAAGGTTATCTCAGGTCAATCCCTGAATAGAAAATGTATGTGCTGTCACCACTGGTGCCAGCAATTCATTAGATAGCTTCTCAGCAGGTCTGAAGGAAAGAAGAACATAGCTGGTTGTTAGATGATGCTTGATCCTGCAAACACCTTCATTTGGGTAAGACTGACAATAAGGTTGTAAGAATTTGTTGTCCTTAAATATCGTGCAACGCATCTTATGGATGGATATAGCTTTTATACACAGTTGGAAGGACAGAAGCAGAATATCTCTCAGGGTATCGTGCAACTTTGTATGGACTGCAACAGCACTCCCACCGAGGGAATTTTTCAGCTCTTTTTGGAGCTCTTTGTTCTGCATCCTATTTAACCAACTGCTTTTTACATCCACAGAGAAAAGATGGGCAAAAGCCCAAACTGATAACATACAGTAGTTATCACTGTTAGCTCCCTGTATGATACTCTGTGAGTGCCTGTAAAAAGCGCTCAACCTCCTGCAAACATCAAGACTTGGATTAATCCTACTGGATTTTAGGCATTTAGAACCACTAATGGCAACAGAAACGGGCACCTATACTCTATCCAAAGCCTGAAAGGCTCTTTAAGACAACTGTACAATTAAACTAGAGGTATAAAGGAAGACTACTATGGCCTTCCCAATAAAGAACAAAGCATTCCTTGTTTTCCCAGGATGAGTGGCTAAATACCAAGCTGACTGAGCCTGGCCTCTGAATGCATGATAAGAACACGAGAGCTGAATGTGGAGCATATCTTGTACTTGCAATTCAGGACAGGTATTTTGTCCACTGCCCACGTGAATTCCCTCTTCAAATAAGTGCTTTGCTGATACCTTGAGGTCCTTGCTTCTTACATTTGTGTTTACTCTTGTATAAAGTATACGCACTTTGGCAGAGGAACACCTAGTTTTCTGACAAGCCTGATCACTGGCAGTATCATGCTGCCAGTAACTAACAGCATTTCCAGCCTCAGCATTTCATATGAGGGACAATATTTCAGACCCTGGTTTACGGGCTGGGTTTGTTGAGCTCCATGGGCTCCTCGAGCAGCAGTGTGTCTTTCGCACAGGCAGGCTCTGCAGCAGTGACCCGCCCCAGAGGCCTCCTGTGAGCAGAGCCCACAGCCCTGGGCAGCGCCAGCCCCTGACCTCGAGTGCCCGGTCTGGTCAAACACGTGTTACGCACTTCAGTGAAATCCTGTTGGCTTTAGAGTTAATAATTCACCCCTCGCTTTCCATTTTTGAACAAGGTCTTTATTCGCATGGCATGGAGCAGCTTTATCACGCTATTTGTGATTGAACTACTACCCCCCAGCCCGTGTGGCATGGCCATTACACACTTCTGTCTTACGACAACGGCAGAGGGCCCGACAGATCTCCCCCCTACAACAAATATACATCGTTTCGCCCAGCAGTGTCTGTAAAACCAGAGTAAGCTTCGAGGCCGGGCAGAGGAAGGCGCTGAGAGGAGGCGAGACATAAGCGCCGCGGCCCCGGCACCCAAACGGTTAACGTCGGCGGCGCCGCGGCAAGATGGCGCTGCGCCGGTCTAGCCCCCGCCCCCTCTGTGCTGGGTACTCGCGCGGTGGCCGGGCCGCGCCGCTGTCGCGCGGTGATGAGTCACCGCCAGGGGCGCGGCGCGACGCGCGGGCCGGGGGTGGCGGGAGCGGAGCGGTTAGGGCTGCTGGCGGCGAACATGGCCGGCGTTGCCGATGCCGCTGCCGACCCCGCGCCGGGCAGCGGCGTGGATGGACGGCGCGGCGGCGCCCCGGAGCAGCAGGATAGCGGCCGGGGGGAGCCGAAAACTCTCTGGGGGAGCAGCGAGCCGCGGCCGCCTGCCGCCGGCCCGGGACAGCCATCGCCTCAGCACCGAACGGAGACGCTGGGCTTCTACGAGAGCGACCGGGGCAGGAAGAAGAAGCGCAGCCTCTCTGGTGAGTGGCGGTGGCAGGGCGGGAGGCCTTCTCTCGCAGGTCCGGGGCGGGTGGAGGGCAGCGAGGCCCCCCGGCCTGGGTTGGCCCCCAGGGGGGACCGGGGTGGCCGTGGCGGTGCTTCCTGGGGCGGGCGGCGCCTCCGGGGCGCGTCGCCAGCGCTGGCTTCTCACAACGCCGCCGGCCCGGCCCGCCTGAGGGGTGGGGGCCGGGGTGGGTGCCTGAGGCGGGGCTGAGGGCGCGGCGGCCGCTCGCCTGTTGCAAACTTGGGTGAGCGACTTCGGAAAGTGCGCTGGGATCGAGCGGGCCCGGGAGCGGTGGCGTTCAGCGGCTCCGGTAGCGAGGCCGGGCGGGCAGGGCGGCCCTGCCTCGTTTCTCCTTGGC
Source organism: Syrrhaptes paradoxus (assembly GCA_013400615.1). Taxonomy (NCBI): domain Eukaryota; kingdom Metazoa; phylum Chordata; class Aves; order Pterocliformes; family Pteroclidae; genus Syrrhaptes; species Syrrhaptes paradoxus. Next base: position 8,496 of record VZTO01016594.1, on the reverse strand, counting down.
CTGAAGTTTGTCAGCGATCTTGCCCGTGCCAGTGAAATAAAGCCCCTCAGCGTGACTGGTTGTGTACCCGCTTTCCACGCGAGCGTGTTCAGGAGGGGGCACGGGGGCGGTGAAGTCCCTGTGCCCTGTCACGCAGCGTGTTAACCGTCAGGAGGTTATTTAACGGCAGGAGCATCGTCCATCGAAGAAGCGTTACACGCTGAAGTTGAAACTCGGGTTGTTAGCCTTGATATCGGCCAAGGAGTGACTGCGGCGAGCACGTCGCAGGGCGGTTTCTGAGAGGAGCAGAGGGGCTCAGACCTGGGTCCTGAGTTCCCTGTGCCCCAGTGGCCGGGAGGGCTGCGGGCCCGCTGAACTCTATTGCTGAAGTACAAAATACTTCACCCGCTTAACGTTTGTTGTTGTGTGCACGTAGCTATGAGTCCAGTGGTCTTTGTCGCTGAAGGTAGCGGTGCTGTTAGAGCCTTAAAGTTGTATGCAGGTTATTAGAAGTCTTTTAAATTAAATGTAGTTTACTAACTGAGGATTTTATAGGGGAAAAATAAGGGAAAATGTCATGGCCTTTGCTATTAATCTGCAGCTATATTTACATTAACACTTGAACTGATTGTTTCAGGTATCTACAGAGTAATTTTTGCAAATAGCCCTGTCTTTTTTTTTTTTTTGTAAAAATTGTCACTCAGTGTGACAGGGTTGATTTAGTGTTGATAAAGTTTATAAATAACATTATTAGTACCGTATTCTTAATTTGGTGGCTTGCTGAAAATCTGGAAAGTGCTCAAAGTGGTGTTCAGATTTTCAGGCTTTCTGCCTCAGTGTTGGATTGAATGTGATACCACAGGTCTTCTCAAATACAAGAAAAGAAAAATAGGAATTAAGATTTAATTTAAATAATTTCACAATTCAGTGCTTTCCTTCTAAGTTTGACAGGTGCTATGTTCATTTCAGACGTTATTTCTCAGGACATACAGTGTCACTGATTGCATTTCTGTGGTATTGATGAAGATAATGTAATTTCTGTAGTTGTAAGGGATTGTCTTTATTGTAGTATTATGAATTGCTTTGTGATGAAAAAAAGATGGTCAAAATATATACAGATGTGCCTGAAAGACAGATGAACGAATAACTTTATAAAAAGTAAGGAAATTGTTATTGGGGGGAGGGCTGAGAGAGGAAATTTCTAACTATTTTCCAGCAATTGAAAATTAGTTGAAGATCATTGGTGCGCTCTGACTCTTCAGGACAAGAAAACATTAGAAGAAAAAGCTTCTTTATAGAGCAACTAAACATTCTACCTCATCTAATGGTAGCAATATGTTATATAATACATAGCAGTAGGTTTTTTTCAAGGTAAGGACTAGTACTGTACAGAGAAATTGTTCAGAGAAGGAAGTACTTTTAAAAAAAAATTGTGCTCTTTTAGTCTTAATCTATTTATTGGAATGTTTGTGGAAGAAGTGTATATTTAGGATTGCCAGGAGTGAGGTGAGTGCCTGGAATTGTTGCGTTTAGGAGTAAAGTTATGATTATATAACAACAGAAATATACTGAGGCACTGTGCATTTCGCATTTGCACAAATTTTCCTCTCCATTTCTGGTTAATGGTTATCCTTTGTGTAGCTATGCATTGAAGTGTAACTTGGGTAAATTATTATCTTTTTACCCTGTAGGAGTTAGTGACCTTCTATGTTTTGAAAATCCTTCTGTCCTGAAGTGGGGACATAAATGAGAATACTTTAAGTATTAAGGGTATGCTATCTGAAGAGTTTAAACTTAGGCCACAGTCTGAAACTTTGACTGCAAAGGAGGGAAGTTTGAAGTAAGGAAGGAATTTGGTAGGAATCAGTGTGTTTTACCTTTTTTTTTTTTTTTTTTAAGGCAGTGATGCTTTAATAGCATAATTAAGCAGTTTTTCAGATGATTTATTACTCTGTCCTCCCTTGGTGTCTCATCCTGTTCTTTAGCTTACTGTATTTTTCCTACAGGGTCAGCTACTGGTCTGTTTTGCAGCTGGCACAGAACTAGAGCTGATGCTGGGTTGGCAGTAAGTGCTCAGAAAGGAGGTGGCTGAGCAGCTGTGCTTCAGTGCATCCCCTGTCACTGGAGAGATTGTTTTGCAGTCACAGTCTGGAGCTTGTGTGTTGATCAGCCTCAGTCATGAGGAGCAGTTATATCTTAATATCTAGGGCATGAAAGCCTAGCCAGGTGGAGGAAGCTTGAAATTTGTTTTTCAAAACATAGGCCTGTGAACCAGTTTTTGTGAGGTAAGAAGGAGTGGGAACAAATAGCTTGTTAGAATAATAGACTGCTAGGGAACCCATGAGTTACTCCATGGTGGTTGCCCATACACATATATTTACTTTGCAGGAAACTTCATTTGTTTGAGATGCATTAAGTTAGAGAAGGTTGGTTTTCTGAGGTGGAAGAAAATATATCTGGGCAGTTAACAAAGTAGTTAATTTGTTTGTTTATACCTAAGGTTATCTCTTTTTACTTTTAACTTTTTTTTTTCCCCAATTCTTTCTTGTTTAAAAAAAAAGTTACAAGTTTGCAAGAGATCTGAACAATGATATGGTAGTATGAACTTCTGTCTTATTTCACTGGAATAAACTTTGGTTGAAGCTTTGCATGTCAATCTTAGTTTTTTACTACTCATTAAACTACATGTTGGTTTTGTTTGTTTTAAAATAAACACCTTTAAGGCTTACAGTGGCTTTGGCCTACTTACTAGAAGTGGATCAGTAATACATAAATCATTAAAATTGCTATCCAAACAAGCTCATACAGGGAAAACTGTTCAGTTGACCAAGTTTAAAGTAAATCATTTAAATGATTGGTTAACAATTCATGATTAACCAGCAGTCAGTTAATTCTATAGCTGTGATCAATATCAGCAACATGATAAATTGCAATACTAGACATACACAGAATGTTAATCCACCACTGCAAACTTCAAAATGCTGGTTTGTAATCCCCACGAGTTCTAATCACATTCAGTACATGTGCCCCACCCCCAAGGCAGTGTAGGTTCTAAGCACACCCTGCCTCTTCTGCTTCTTTTATACTTATGTTCGAGCTGGTTCCTTCTTTGCTTTAAAACTCTTCATAATTTTCTGGCTACTCTTCCAGCTACTGGTTGTCATCGTCTTCCCTGTGATGAATATCGAGAAGCCACTATCTCAGTTTTGGGTGAACTCTTCACAGGTAGCATCTATACTTGCCTTCCTCTCTTAACAGCTGTTACGTAGGCTGTTTTACTAAGGGTGTTTTATGCAGCCTTGTCCTCCCCTCAAAAATGTGGAGCATTGTACTGTTTAAGGTCCTTACCCCACACCCCCTCCAGTGGTCACTAAGACTTTGGTTAAAATCTGAATTTACTCTTTGTGAGCGTGTTGTTTTGTCATAATAAATGCACTATAGCTTTTCACCTATCTGTCTAGATAAGTGGTTTCCATCTTTTGGATGTTGTGTGAACACTGAGTTTCTATTTTTAAATACAAATAATAACTGGAAATGTTGAACTTTATTGTAGTGGTCTGTCACATCTGAAGTGTTAACAGGAGGTAGTAATGTCAGACCTTGCCAGTGAGTGTCGAAGCCTAAGCTCAGTTTCCTTCTGCTGACAGCCTGAATTTTCATAATTATTATTTTGTGTTTTATTTTGTTTTGCAAAACTACTCTGCACAAAGTCTTTTTTTCTTTAGAAGCCGTATGAATTGACTAAACATAGGTCTGTCAGCCTTCAGCTTCTTTACCTACTGCTATTAAAATACAGAAGAACTGTACGTGCTTGATAGCTTTTCAGTCTTGAAAGACTTTGCTCTGATCATCAAATGATCAGCGTGCTTGTACTGTTTGTAGACTGGGATCATGTATCCATGAATGCTTTGGTCTTACAGAAAGTTGTTCTTTGAAATAAAGACCAAGTTGCCAGTGTTGCTGAGAGAGAAAATAGCTTTTAACAAGTCCAAACCGCAGCTTAGTAAATTTAGGAGGACTGTCGGTACATTAAGGATTAGATCCACTCTGCATATTGCATTCTGTGTAGCTACTTTGAGTAATGTTTTGAGGAAGTGGAATGTCTGATGAAAATGATTGGCTGAGAAAAGTAGCTTGTTTTGTTTGTTGGGAGGCAACACAGGAATGGGAGAGCATAGGACTGGCTTCTGATATAGCTCCTTCCATACCAAGTTATTTGACTTTCTGGTTACTATTAGCAAAAACGTTCTGAGTTATATGTGATCAGCAAGTGAAAGAAGCTTGGCAGTCTTCTCACTCTTTGGAGTTTGTGCCTGAAGTGACTTCTGCTTATGTGTGTTCTTCAATGTAGATCTTTCATTGCTGAGATTCATCAGCGCTGAGCTAACAAGAGGTTACTTCCTTGAACACAATGAAGCAAAATACACGGAGCGGAGAGAGAGAGTATACACGTGCATGCGGATACCAAAAGAACTGGAAAAGGTGAAGTATTCTTTCAGTTTTGTTTTAATTTAGGGATGAAATCTGTTGCATAAATNACTTTCAAGTCCAGATGATGACAAATTAATTCGTATACAAAGATGTCATTGATCCTTAAAGGAACAGTCAAGCAAAAGAAAACTTTCTACAGAGAAATGTAATTTTACATTAAAAAAAACTACTTTAAATATCTTTCTATTCTAAAATGTTTAGAGCGTGGGAAGACTTCAGTCCTTTAAAAAAATACAGTGATGGATGAGTTTCTGTCTAAGTTTTTTGACTTAATTTTCGTAGCCTTCTATTTTGCTTCTTGCTGCTGTTTACTGCTTCTTACCTCTCTATCCCAGGCATTCCTTCCACCTTCTTTATGTCGGCTTAGGTATAATTCTGGCCCCACAGTGAGCCAATTGCAGTGCTGTAATGTACAAGGGAGTTTTATTCTGGCTTAACCATTTTGAAACCCTGTAGGAGAGTGTCAGATCTGGGAGGCAGAAGGAATATGCTCAACAATGAGGAGTAAGATAACATTGGTAATAAGATTTATCTAGGCTGCAGTGTAATGATAACGTTAAATGTAATATTGCTAAAGTTCTCAAGACTTCTAGGGATGAAGTTACACAGTAGGGCTGAATAAATTTAACTCATGTTGAAGGAAAAGTCTTGTTTTCCTCTTCCTCCCACCTCAGTCTCCTGCCTTATGCGTGCTGCCTGTTTTGCATGAGCTGTGGTGCTTGTTCGAACCATTTTCAGAGTTAAAGCAGCTCTTAATTTGCCAGTGAAGCTTCACTTTTCTTGCTTTGTTTTTCTTTGCTAGGATAGTGAGCTGAATTGCTCAGCCAATATTTTTGAGAATCCAGAGCCTATGCAAGGGCAGAAGGGGAGCTGTATAACTTGATGTAGGGGTAGAAAGATGAAAGAACAGTGGATGAAGGAGGGAGAATAGGATACTCTTTGTCAGCAGCACTCCCGGTCCCCCTTCAGTATCATTAAATTCATCCTTGGACCATGGTGAGACCTGGTTTTACAAAACTAAATTTCCACTCAGTTACTGCAGAAAGTCACAGTATGGATGAGATTGGGATGGACCTCTGAAGGTAATGTAGTCCAAGCCCTTGACTAAAGCTGCGTCAGCTGCAGCAGGTTGCTTGGGACCAGATCTGGTTGAGCTATGAACATCTCCAGGGATGGTATCTTCACATCCTCATTGTTTGCCTGTTCCATTTTACAGTAGAATATTCCAGTTATAGTAAAGTCTCAGTTGAAAAATTAGCAGTTCTGCATCATCTCCATTTTAATTATGTAGACTGTTACATTCTGTCTCCAAGCCACAGAAATTATTCTGAATGATAATCACCAGAGATTCCCAATAAAACTTTCATTATGTAAGGACAAGTGAAGGCCAACAGTCTTTTATAAATAAGGTTGATGCTATAAGTGGTGAAATTGATGGGTTTTGCATAATAAATCAAACTTCAGTCTGTACTTTGAATATGAGAGAATGTGAAACTGAACAATAAGCAGATAGATTTTAAAAGTGATAGTTATCTTTTTGCAGAGAGATTATGATACAAATTTGTTCATTCTTTGCATGGGCTTAGTCCAGGTTAGTATACATACTAACTATATCAAATTGAATCATGCTCACTGAGAAAGGATGATGATGAGCACCTAGAAAGCAAACTAAGTAATGTATGGTTCATCACCTGTTGCAGGAGTCACTTGACTGCGTGATTCAAAAGTCTGCTTAATTGAAATAAAGTATGTGAGACACTAGGAAAGGAAGATTTTCGTAATGGCTTGTATTGTTTGCTACCTAACAGTATAATTACAGACTAGGAATTAAAATAATAATTGTGTAGAGTGAGAATAAACTGGAATAAATTTATTAAAGCCTAGTCTCCGTAGATATTCTTTAACATGCACTTATTACGTGTACATAATTTTAGAGTGGGGTGTGATGTTAAAAGTGTAGTCTTTTTGTTGTCGTTCTTGTTGTTCTGAATACTTGGAGAAGCCAGATAATTTGTAATATAAATGCCACTTCCACTTCAGCTTTTTGAGCAGTTTCAGTGGAAGCTTTTCATTGTAATAGATTATTTATATTAAATGAGGACGTGGCCTCTGTTCCTGCTGTTCTAAGGGAACACTTTTCAGTTGATCTCAGAATTAAACTTTGAGCTCTTTTCCTAAAATATAGTTACGATGATGGAAGAGCTCTGTAAGCTTTTCTGTTACCTCCTCGGTATCTGGAATGGAGCAGCAAAAATAAGGTTTACAGCAATAAGCATAAGCTTCAGTGCTGATTATCTTTCAGTGGGTGCATGTGAGTGTGCAAGTGCAGTGTTGTAAAAAAAACAGGAAAATTAGGACATTAAACAATAAATGCAAATATTAACGTGAGCTTATAGAATGGGAAAAACTATGATTACACTCAGGCAGAGAAGTCGTCTGTCTGAATCAAAAAGAAAATGCAGAATTGTTTTGTAGATTATAAAGATGCCTTCAAAGAAAACAGGTCGAAAATGACAGGCTGTCTTCCTATTTTGTTTGGGTTAAGGAGTTTAAAAAAAAAAAAGAGGAAAAAAAAAAAGGACGTTGCATGTTCAGCTCCAGTCATCCTCAATGCTTGGATGTTCAGCACAGAAATAGGTAACTTAATGGCATATTAAATTGCACTGGATAAATTTGTCCAGTATTTATATCCACTGCTCGTGATAATTTTGAGTGATAACTTTCTGCTGAAACTGTAGAAAACGGTACTAGAGAGGAATGAGCGAATATCAGGGAAGAGACCTTGCTGTCATGATGGTATTGAAGTACAGTACAGACTGCAAAATTGGTAGAAATAGTGTTATAAGGAAAAGCAACAGCTCAGAGATGAAAACAGTGCTCTTATCCCCAAGTCAGTTATCTAGGCTAGCAGACAGATGTGCTGGAGTGTTCTCTGTAGGATAGCTTTCAAACTTGCAAGAATGCATGAGGATTAAGCGTGGGAGAAGGGGACATATTGGTGACATTATTGTGGAAGCTGACAAAAAAAGTGTTTTGAAAGGCAAAGAGATTGTGGGAGATAAGTAATTTACTTGTGCTTTGGTTTACCCCAACCCCACCCCAAACTGGTGTCTTCCTTTTCCACCAGCAATACATAAAACTTTCACATGTATATACATATCTATCATGGATATAGTCCTGCATAGATGTTGCTAGTCTTAATGTGTAGTGTAATTGCTAGTCTAGTGTAGCCAGGTAAGCCTGCCTTTTTATGTGATTTTCCTTGCAGAAAAAACACTAACTTCTGGTCTTATAGAGGCATAAAAGCATGTGCCTAGTGTCCCATTCAGGTAAACCTTAGAGACTCCCAAGAGCAGATAAAGGAGGAATATCATGTGGGGAGAGTCTGGTATATAAGAACTTTCTAACTGCAGAGTTTAGGTCTGGTTTAATTATAGAGTTACTTGGCTTGTGACTATAATGAAATGGCTTGAACTGTTTCTGTAAATTAAGGAAAAGCACTTAAACAATGTACGATAAGGTGGATATTCTCTGAAGGAGAACTACCACAGCTGTAATTAGCTGTGCTATAGAAAACAAAGGAAAATAATATATTTTGGGGGAAGAAAAGCATGTTAAAAGGGATGTAGGCAGAAAATGTCTGTGCGTGTGTACACACAACTATACATTTTTTTTTTCCTAAGGTTAAAAACATTAACTTTTGTAACCTTAGAGGCAAGTCAACATTGGAAAATGAGCTAGTTGTATCCAAGAGCAATTCATCTCTTCAGTAAAGACTGAGTTCAGTGAGCCATGGAAGCCTTGCTGCTTGGAGCTTGTTGTGCAGAATTTTGCTGAATAGTCTTCCAAGTGCGTAGCATGTTATTTTTCTTACAGTTCAGCTGATTGAACAAGTGAGAGTATTGTTCTTATTTGGTTAATTAGTCTTATTTAAATGTATTTTTCGTGAAATAGTGTAATTCTTTATAAACTTTTTGTAACTAACATACTTCTGTTTTATCTTTTGTAATTTAGTTGATGTTTTTT
>VZTO01016593.1:0-10340 GCA_013400615.1 Syrrhaptes paradoxus | reverse complement strand
CTGCTCTGGTTCCACTGCAAGATTGCTGAGGGTCCAGAAAAAGCAGCAACATACCTACTCCTATAAGCGACAGAACTTCTTTCAACTAAGCATGAACAAAAGTTTTGAAAAACTGACAGCGAAAAGTAATGCAGAAAAGAGGAACTCACAGCCACCATGGCTGTTATTTAGGCAAACTCCCAAATACAGCAGAACTCTCCGTGCTTTGGTCTAGAGCTTTGGATTATCAATATTTAAGTAGGATTTCACCCCGCTACAGACACTGCATTTATAAACTACACGTACATAAATATTTTTTACATGCATAATGTGCTTAAAGTTTCAAAGATAACAATTTTGCCTTGAAAGCAGTCAGAATGCAAGGAAAAACATTAAGTAAATTCCCTTTGCAAAACAACATTCTGGGTTCTACCCAGCAAATAAACAGCTAAGGTTTCTGTTTGTGTTTAATTTTGACTGCATTTGGCTTGTGTTTGTGTCTTCGTCAATGCTACAACAAACTCATTTAGCCAGAGACTATGAATTTGAAATGGTGCCATTTTTACAAGAAAGCCACTATTATAGTCCACGTCACTGTTGTCCTAATTACAATAATATAGCAGTTTTATATAATCTGGCCCAACAACATAATCACTGTTTCTTTTTTTCTTTTTACACCTAATATCGCCTAATGTAAAACAAAACCTTTTTTTTTTTGATGGATGAGGTAAATTTCAAGATGTTCAGCTAAAAAACTTTCTGCATCTTTTTTTCTGAAGTACACTTTCACAGTGCTAATGACCCCGTGATTAAATATGGACTGCAAAGAAATTCAACAGATTTTAATTAATGAGCACTTCTAAAGTGATTTAGCCATTAACCATTGCTGATTGCTTTACTGTTAGTGTCAGGTTTCACGGCTTCTCTTTGCAACAGGCTAGCAATCAGAGACACAATTAACAATAAAAGTATTTTTATATGGCTAGGTAAGAAAGCTCGTGTTTGCTGGCCGACTAAGATTAAAAGCCATCATAAAAACAAGATGTGTGTGCTCACCTAGCGCTCGTCTGGTGTTTTGGCTGTGCTTTTATGTGCAAGTCACTGTACAGATTCTGCACATTAGTCAGAAAGAAAAATGCATATACTGCCACAGGGAGTAGGAAAGCAAATTTTTTGGTGTGGCATTGGAATGTGTGTACAGGAATAAAAAAATAAAAATCAAACTTGTATGTTCTAGAGGAGGTAACACATAGTCGATGCCAGAAATTTACATGAATCCATATTCAATGAAGCAACCATTTTGTTGAAAGATTGTAATGGCTGGTAAAAATAAAAAATGTGGCCATAGTGCAACCTAGTGGGACCATGTTTTCTCATTTTCCCAGGGACTTCTGGGTCTTTTTTTTCTTTTCTGATGCTCTTTTTGGACTCCCTCACTTTCTCTCCTACTCTTCCCAACTCTTGACAGGCTGAAATCTCCATTTCATTCAGAAGATCTGATTACCAATCTGCCAGGGCATTAAGAGTATATTTGCATGAGAAAGACTTACTGTTATTTACCAACCGTGTTTTTCTTAGAGGATCACCGTGCTTCAAAACCTTTAGCTAGATTTGAGTTTGGCTGATAGTAGCAGCGCAGTCAGTAGTGGTCAAAGCAAAGCATTGTTTGTATTCAGCAGGTCAGATAAGCATCCTTTCCAAAATGAAGCCCTTTCTTCACTGTCCTCCTTTGCTATAATCTCACAGGTAGCATGACAGTTGTTGTCATGGTAACTATTTTTTATTGAATAAAACTGCAATAATCTCATAAAAACCTGTATAACTCCTTGACATGTAAATTATTACTGCCTCAAAGCTGAAGAAACTGATTTGTTTTTCATTGTTGCTGATTTTTTTAAATACAAAAACATAGTTTTAAGTCTTATCATCCTGTATATTCTATATGAGACCATTTCTACACACAAAATCTATGAATTAGAGAGTTCACTAGCCAAATAAAGAAAATGTATATGGGATAGAAACCTGTGTAATGCACGTCAGAACTTGTTAACATATGCGAAATACCTACATAAAATATTATCATGGGTATTTAAAATTGCATAGCTTGGTGTGTATGCAGATATCCATTCATATATATGTGGGTATGTTGTATGAGTGTTTTAGGGTTCTTTTGCAGATTGTATGTTATTTCACTCCTACCTTCTACATCAGTAATTGAATGTATTTTTATTATTATTAATAGTTGCCTTATTGCCAAAGCTCTAAAAGCCCCGTACATGGATCAGGTCTCACAATACAAGAAAGTCCTCTCCCCAAAGACTCCAAGAGCCAAGCACCAGGAAAGACAAATGCGGACAGACAACTGAAGAGAGACAAGGAGATGACAAGAGGATGTAAATCCTCCTGGGAAGCAATGCTGTCAGCATGGAGCAGTGCTGCTGCCTGACCTGCCTGCTGTCGGGTTCGCACGACTACTCCATGGCGACTCCAGAACAGGGGCATCGTAGAAGAGTTGTAAGGACTGCTTTAGGAACAGATGACAGAGATCATGTGTGGGTTTTTTCAGATCTTCCCATGCTTAAAGTAAAAGGTATTTGCTCTTTAATGCCCAGTGGACTCCTTGCAGGGATAAAAAATTAATGGAGGTAGAAGATGACATCCTAAAGCAGTGGTAAAGGGGTAGAAATACGAGCCAGAATGCTCCACTGAAGGAAGACGACTGGGCAATTCATACTTGACATGTCAGAGAGACAGGAAGGCCAGAATGTATTCTACTATATCTATATAGTACATAGTATGTATATAGCAGCATATATATTCTACTATATCTGTGTATATACATATATATATAGTAGAGTCCTGTATACAGCCACTCCTAGAAGAAATGAGAAAGAAAATGTGTGTACTTTACAGATGTAATACTGATATGTGGGTGATGAGAACCATATAAACACACAGATAGATACAAGGCTTCACTTAATCTTCTGCAAAGACAAAAACAACAACAAAAGCTTCCTTACAATGAGAAAATGTACAAGGAGGAATAGCTCCCCAAGGGAAATAACAGAATCCTCCTCGCTGAATAGTTCACTCTACTGCACAGGTTGCTAGCTAATGTATTCTAAGGGAAAACCCTAGAAAGACAGGAAGATTAACTAATAGTGTAATTTGTCTTTCCCAGCTGTAATTTATTTGACTCTAAGTAGTGAAATACTGTGATACTGTCATGATCTTGTTTATGATGATTAAGGTAAGGGAGAAGGAAAAGAGAGTTATTCATACAACTCAGTTTTAGGCTCAACTGGCTACATTAGATACCCTGTTGCACTAGTTTTCTGCTCTATCCAAGAGAGGAAGACAGAATTGCCCTCTCATGGGATCCTTCTTTCTTGGTTGACCAGAGAGGAATCCAAATTAAATTAGCCAGCTAACGTGAGTGCCTAAATGTTAATTATATGACTGCTCTCTTATGTGTTTATGTACATAGTCAAAATAGGCCATACCAGTCTAGCAGCAGGTGTCCCTGCCCGTGGCAGGGGGGTTGGAACTAGGTGATCCTTAAGGTCCCTTCCAACCCAAACCATTCTATGGTTGTACGATAATACTAACCCTCCGGAACTTCAAGGATGTATCAATTCAAAAGCAAAAGTTTTAACACCTGAAAGATTTGGCTTAATAAAGGGATCTGCAAGAAACAAATGGGAGCAGATCAGTCAACAGTAGGAAATAACCACTACAACAAATTATGAAATATCATGCAGGAAAATGCAAGAAACTGTTTCCTATTTCCACCAGGAAAATCATCTTTTCATATACCCCTGGGATGCTAAGTCAGGTTTAGCTCCATAAGCAGAAGAGGAATCTGGTTGTTTCTTTCAAATGTTACGTATTTCTTAATATGATTTTCAGAGTAGACAGTTTAGAAAGTTAATGAAATCTTTAAAAAAAATGTTAATATCATGCAGTATGTATACAAGTCAAAAATCCCTAACAACTGAATATCCTACCATATGTAACAAAAATGTTTTTAGATTGCTCATATGTCATTTTAAGGACTTTTTTATAATGTGAGGGAAGTGTGAAAAATACATTGTATGCAAATGTGTAACTGCAGAAGTATGAAAGGTGTTTGCTATGCACAGGAGAAAAATGTCTTTGTACAGCCCACAGACAATGGAACAAGCTGGCAGCCTTCAGCATCTTACAGCTGTATAATGAGGACTGTAGGAAGCATGGCTGTGAAATCTAATAAGTTGCATATTTTACAATTTTTTGTGGATAAACTAATTATTTTAGAACTCTGATGATGTCTTTTTAACAGGATCTTTTGGAAACAAAAATGTTGTACATCAGAAATACATATTTAGATCTAGTGGTATAGATAACTCTCTGGCAATTATCCTTGCTGATGTTACCTACTGCTTAGATTTAGCTTGTATGAATCTAATAAGAAAGGACACTGCCTTTTCAGTTTTAAGGTTGGCAGTTCTTTCTTGCTACAACTTGTAAGATGGTGCCATTAGAGAGCCTGCAGGTATTCCTTCATAAATTCCCCTGGGTAGCTGTTTGTTAGGATTAGAATACAGCCTGTAACATCACAGGCAACAGCAGAACACTAAAATACATTTTATGTTTGGCTTAAAGAACTCTGTTTTCTTTTCCTGTTATATTATATATATTGATATTTGTAAGAGATGTGGGAAATACCTGTTCTTGTGTTCAGGACTTTTTGAAAGACTTCTTGCCTTTAATCAATTGACTATTTCATCAGCGTTCATTCTGCAAGGTCCCCAGGCAAAGACAGTAGAACTGGATGATCACTGTACACTATATTTCTAAGCAGAGAAAAAAGTACTGTAGGGCTTGTTGATTTCGACGGAAGTTTCAGGTGTTTTCTATAAAAATATAAATAAATAATAAAGTACCCCTGGTTGTTTACTGCAGAAATTCTTTCATTTATAGCTTTCTGTTGTGAAAACAGAAGGCGGCTTGTATAATCTTGCAGCTTTGATGCTCTGCTTGCTTTGTTTGGTCGTGAAGCCTATAACGCCAGCAACTGTATTCCAGGTTGCAAAAGCAGAGTCTGAAATATTGCCCCCTCAGGCCACTGCGGAGCAAGCATATGGCAGCAGAGACCGTTTGGGCCCCAGGGAAAGGGTACAGTTGAATCCGCTGCCCAGCAGTACTCCACCGGCTGATTCATGAGAAAACCGTATTGACATCAGCTCCACAGGCAAGGGCTGATCTGTATTCATGAACAAACATTAAGTGCTGCAGATTCAGCAACTAAACAAAAGACAGAGGCACCAATGCAGGGCAAGGTGGGGAATGACCAGTGCCAGAAAAACAATGGATTCTGAACTGGATCTGAATCTCATTTTCCCAAATGCCAAGTTTGCCCCTCAAAGAGATGCCTAACCCAGGCCACCTGAATGAACAGAGTTTGAGGGGTATCGGTCCCCAGTGTTCTAAAGCTAAATCTTTTGTGTTAGCAGAGTGATATACTAATAAAAGTTTCTGTGCAAATACTACCACACTGAATTTAATTTTCTTATCTAGAACTTTATCCCTCGTGGTTAGAACTTTTCTACATTTCCCACAATTGAAACAAGGGACAATATGTTCCAGTGCAGTTCCATGGCATTTCACAGACCTTCAGTCTGGCAGAAATCTGTCTTGGTCTGTTTCATCTGTCTGTTTTCTACTTAGGCACCATCCACTGGCCAGCAAATGGGCTCATGTCACAAGCACAGCTGTCTGGAAAAATGAAATTGCATGCTTTCAAAGACAACAAAAAACCCTACCACCATTTTAAACATCTTTTTTTCTTCAAAATTTGAAATTTGGGAAAATTGTGAAAAATCCTTGCTAAGAGTAGATTTCAACTTGTAACCAAAAGAGGATGTTTCAGAAATCTGAGTCAAAGACTTATTTTCATATAGTCACAGAACAGAAATACGATGATGTGTTTGACATGTACGAATGAAAGCAACCACAAAGAATTTCAGAAGCAGAATGCTTTCAAAGACAACAAGATGTTTGTGACTATGAGACAAGAATCATCTGGAGAAACAACAGTAGGACAGATTCTTGTAGATTACATAGGACCAGAAGAGCATGCACATAAGACTGCCAAAATTTTCTCTGCTCTGCCCTCAGATGATCAACACACAGCTCTGTCTGTTCCCATCCTGTGAAAGGAAGACGTATTCCTCTATATGGATCAAAATTCAGTTCTGATCCAAACATCCAAACAGCTTTTTACCTGAGGAGTTTTTCTTCAGTATGTGTCATTCGCATGATGTTCCTTTGTGCACAGAGAATGCATGTGTGCAAAAAAAATGGGAAATTTGTGACAAATTGCTAACAGTTAATGGAGAGGAAAAAGGGCAGCTTTTGTCTAAGAAATCACCACACATTAATAGCTCCATAGTTTCCACAGGTAATTTAGGGCTTATTTCTAAGAACCAGACAGGTCTTCAGAACCTGAACATTCAAGTACTTGCTGCCATTTGTACAAAGTATTTTGAGCAATCCCACTGATTTTAGCAATTTTGTATACAGTCAATGAACCGCCTTAGTACACTCAGGACAACATAGGTCAGTGCAAGGAAAGGGTCAGATTATAAACCCCTAAAGAGCAATATCATAACTTTATCCATGGTCTTTGAGCTCATAATGGTAAATTAAGAACAATAAGAAGAGATAATGACATTTTCAATCAGACCTCATGAGAAAGTACAAAAATAATAGCCCATACTTAGAAATATGTTTTTTCAAGGCTCAATAACAAGTCCAATTAAAGAGAAGACTGTTTGGTTTTGAATATATCCTAACCAATTACTTAAGGTCACTTACGACTTGGCTTTTGAAATCATGTTTCAGTCACACAGAATGTACAGAGGATCTTAGACAAATGCACACTCACTAAATAAATCTCTCATGTAAAACGCTCTTCAGTACCCCAGCTAGTGAATTTGATTATGCACAAGATGAACAAGTAGAGGAACAAGACAACACGAAGACATACATTTCCTAACAGCTGCTACATTGTTGCCATATTTTACAACATCTGCTGTTTTTTTTTTTCCTCAGCTTTGGCACTCCCTTTGCATTTACCCTTTGGGCTAATTTGTAGTTGACCCCAATAATACAGTCCTTTTACTCTACAATTTTGTGACAAACTATCATTGATTTAACAGTCATGCTCAGTGCCTTAAAAATCAATGAATACTTTGGAAAAAAAAACAGTAAGACAGTGTGGTTGATCTTGATAACATTTCAGGTCAGGTTTTTATCGCAACTTTCTAATTTATCAAGTTATTTTATCACTATTCATATCAGACATTGCATGTTGATTTCATAGTCAGCAGATTTTGCCCTTTAGCAAACAATTTGTAACTGGAGGAGAACTAATGTCTTTGGGAGAACTGTAAAGAAAAGCTATGCTGTGTACAGTGCGCTTCTACTATACATGGCTATACTAAATATCCCTGTTCTGCTTAAAAAAGATTGAATGATTTCTTATTTACAGTGCTGTAATCAAGGGCAAACTGATCCAAAGGAAAGCATTGTTAAGTAAATGTGCTTAAGTAAACTGGAAACTGATATTCTGACCTTACTGAAAGCCTAAACCCTTTCCAATAAAGACCTTTTTCCCCCAGTAAATAGTTTTCATTGAAGCATTTAAGGATAAAAATATTATTCTAAGGTTTTTTACATTGTTAATATTTTCAAGTGTTCAAGGCAAAAGCATTTCTAGAGGAATGGCAGACTGAATTCCACTGTGCATATTTTATGGGGTTTTTTATGACTGTCAAGGAAATTCGTAATATTTGGAGATTACTTAAAGTTTGACTGTTTACCTTAACTCAGGCAAACTATGAGAGAATTCTCTTCCCTTATGGCTTTTGTTCTTTTTCCATCTGTGTCCTTTTTTATTTCACCAACACGTTTGTCACTCTACTTCTGTCGTTCTGTCTTTCAATATGACACTAGCTGTCTAAACACTCTTGGCTTCACTAAGAACAAAATCAAGAAATTTCACTCCTCAGTCCTCTCCTGAAAAAAAGATCCTGAAATAATACTGTTGGGAGTTTGGCTCCCATTATCACCTCTGCAGTGGACTTTCCAGGAATTCATGAATCTCTGCACAGTTGAGAAAGAAACACAGAAACAGAACGTACTCAGGGGGCCGGGGGGATGTTCTTTTTTTTTTTTTCTTTGCTTTTCTTTAAATAAGCTGCAGGACTAGTTCCAATTACTCTTGTGGATCTTTTAAGATTGCTCACGCATTTACATAATATGCTGTCTTCATCACAGCCATCCATACAGAGCTCAGAGACAAATGGGGGGGGGAAAAATGAGTCATGGGGTTCTTCCTCCTAGAAGCTTAGCTGTATCTCTTTTTAACAGGTTTTAACTGGGTTTCATTCCCAGTGTGTCCCTTTACATCTAAAAGTGATTAAAGAAGATTTACAGACAAATTAAATTATTTCCTATTTGTGAAATGCAATACTGTTACAATGAAGTGATTCCATAGATTTCACTTTTCTGACCTTTAATTCCTTAAGAAAATTAGTATCAGAATTAAAAGATTAAAGTGCTCAGTTGCAGCAAAGAACATTTTCTCTATGTACACTATTAGCTTTCACAAGCAAATTCATCATTTTGGAGCTGAGGAACAGGGCTTACTATGGTAGATTACATAGGAACTATATAAAAGAAAGGAACACAAGGATCAAATAAGGGAAAATATAGATTCAAATTATAAATTTAAGTCTCAAAACTCTTTCTGGAATGTGCTCCTCTCTTGCCTCAAAGAAAGAAATATTTTTTTTCAAAATAACTCTGAACACAGTGACGATACACACCACTCGGTACGCGTGTGGGTGTGTGTTCTGTGAAGACAGCTGAAAAGTGAGCATCATTCCTACCGGAGATAACACAGTGTAATACTAATCATCTTTGAACCATGCAGTGGGAGGAAAGCCATGCAAATCCTCTTCTTTTGTTTTAGTAGGGAAGCAGGATTTTCCAGGTATCACTGATTCATAACAAAAATCAAACACACTGGATTGCGGCCACATACGTGTGGTAATCTCATGTATTGGCATACACACACATCCGTACCACATACACAAAGTTTTCACGTATGCTGTGGTTTTCACATCCCCATAGTGTTCCAGTCATGTTCTAGACAGTCATGCAAAAATATCATTGACATTCATGCAACGCATCTCTTCCAGCAAGGACTATAAGACCAGTATGAATTACCTATTAGAAAAACTGCATTGTGTTAGAACCTCGACATTATGTTACAGAATAATCAAAGGTTAATGCGTTCAGCTCTATTTTATGCATTGCTTTCCACAGAGGTCCAAAAATAACATGCCTTGTACCGCATCCTCATTACATAAGTACGATATATATAGCACACGAGTTCCTCTTCTGTTTCAGAACAATCAGAATTGGTATAAGCATTTTGAGGTAAGAAGAGGTTTAGTAGAACTTGGTTCTATCCTGAGCAAGAAGACTGCCTAGTAATGACTGTGTTGTAGAAATGTCAAGGCTGAAATTAGCCGTGGGTGGAGATCTCTTTAAGGGGAATTAAGTAAGTGGATAATGGAAGTGAAATACTCTTAGTGTGGGGAAAAAAAAAAAGTAAATCCTTGAACTCTGAAAGGAGACAGAGTTTTCTTACAAACATTAGAGAGGAGTTAAAGTAATTGTAAGAGGACTAACAAACCTTAAGAAACCTTAAAATAATTTATGGAGCATCATTTAGTACAGCTCTTGATGCTGCTACCTGTGGGTTAAAACAGGAAGGCAGAAGGAAATAGTAACAGCAGCGCTGGTAAATGGGTAATGTTCTCATCTTCAATTTTCCAGCCCCGAAATTTGGTTCCATCAGAGACTAAGATGCAGACTTGACTGTGCATGCTGCATAGATTTTACAGTCACTCATGACCCATGTAATGCAACGGCAAACATACTGTGCGTTGTGAAGTGGCAGCTGAGAACTAGGTTTTGTTTTTCAACAAAAGAGCAGGATGTATGTTTGTGCTTCTTTAGAGAAACAGCTTGAGAACATGCACTCCTAGGAGTGTCACATCAAAAATATGCAAAGTTCAGGGACCATAAGGAATAAATGTGCAATACTGGCATAGTTTCAGTAATAAAGGTAACAAGTGGTAGACCTCTGAGATAGTCTATAACAAATTTCTACCTATATTTGTGTTGTTAGAATAAACTCGTTTGGATCAAACTCTTCCATGAAGCTTAAGAATATGTAAAAATGTGGAACTACATGATTTCAGAGGCAGTTCAGGGAAGAACCGTTTCTCTTTCCCCCACCATGG
>VZTO01016592.1:1855-20369 GCA_013400615.1 Syrrhaptes paradoxus | reverse complement strand
CTGCAAAATATCCAGAAATATATGTGGAACTGACTAGCTTCCTGTGCCTTTATTTATCAGAAGAATTCAGTCTAATGCCTCCATAGTCACTCTACACCAGTACAACAGGCCCAAGTGCTTCTAGGAAACATCTGTCCTTCCCAAGCAGCCTGTCTGCACATTGCCCTGAAATATCAAAATAAGAACATTACAAAAGGCAATTTTTAAAATTTAACCAAAGTATCTTCAGCCCAGTAGACTGTCTCTGACAGTAGAAGAAGTTTAGGGAAAAGAGAATGAACAAAGCAGCACAAGGTGCTCTTTCGGCATCAAGCCTCCCTTGGTTACAACCATTAGAGAATTAGGAACTTCCCAAATCAGAGGTAACATCTTTCTGTTTAATAGACTTTGAGTTGTATAAAAAAGAGTTTCATTGAATTTGTCTTGAATCTCATTACTAACAGATTCATGTAATGCCTTTGTGAAATGCAATTGAAAATGATTTCTCTTCTACAGCACGGACCATTTTATACACCTACATTTCACATAGAACACAATTGTATGTCCTTTCTCAGTTGAGTTTTTTCCAGGTGTGTTTTTTTATCATATGATTGCTGTTCCATATCTCTGATCGTTCTGTTGCTTTTCTTTGCATTTTCCTTAGTTTTCCTGTGGATTTTGGTGGATGCAGGACAAGACCTAAATTCAAGAAGTGAATGCACTGTGCATTTATTCAGCGCCATACCAAAGATTAATGTTTTATCTTGAGTGTCACAAGTTCATTTCAAATAAATTGTAGTTTGATCCACTATCCCTTTAGGTCTAGACGTGACGTTCTCCCAACTCACCTGAAAAGCACCTCCTCTCTGTTTTCTCCTTTCCTCCTACGCACACAGATTGTCTTTGTCCTTGCCATAACCAGCTTTGCTCTAAATTCTAACACCACCAGTGCTGAAGACAGAGCTAAAAGCGTTGGCTGGACCTGGTTGACTCCAGTCAGTCATTCACATTAGTTGCCCTTTCTTGAAGTGGGATGCAGGGATACTCAGTCTGGTTCTGGAGACAAATAGCACAAATCCAGCAAAGCTTTTCTCTCTGGGCTTTGTGCCACAACTCCTTGTAATAGGATCCCCTTCACACAGGAGAAACCACTACTCAAGAAGCCTGATTCAGTATAGCCACTCTGATGTGGCTGTTGCCAAAATATGGCAGTAAGATTGTATTCAGGTTTTGAAATATTTTGCATTAATTCTCACCCTAGTGATTTTGGCTTGCCTATCGTGGAGAC
The DNA here is from genome assembly GCA_013400615.1 of Syrrhaptes paradoxus. Taxonomy (NCBI): domain Eukaryota; kingdom Metazoa; phylum Chordata; class Aves; order Pterocliformes; family Pteroclidae; genus Syrrhaptes; species Syrrhaptes paradoxus. The sequence goes on along the minus strand of VZTO01016592.1, from coordinate 19,102 downwards.
CACCGTAGAGAAATAGTGATTGGTAATTGAAATATGTGCCTGGAAAGCCTTGCCTTATTAACCTCATGTGTTCTGGGCAAATTCCAGGTCAGATAATTACGTTCCACCCATTATAAATTCTCCCCATGATTCCATGTGGGCATGTGTTAAGCGACAAATTCAGGCTGCTGATTTAGGCGATTATTTTCTTAAACCTTAACCGAATAGACGAAACAGGTTGGGAAAGCAGTTATGTATATTATTCACAACTTCCACTACTTATTATGAGGTTATACACATCTCATGCAATTCAGATCAAAGGCACTTTAAAAATGGTAAAATTAGACAGGTATTATTCTGGTTACTACTGACTGACAAAACTGTTTCATTCATTCTGCAAGAGAAATTGTGTTTCCTCCTCCCTTTCATTTTTTTTTCCTGCAGAAAAATATCTCAGACTGACTCTGTCAGTAACAATTTATCCTGTAACGTATAGTGGGTTTCCAGTTCCCAAGGACCTGTGCTGACTACCAATTGGTGCTTAATACAATTATAATTTATTCTATTTGGATATTAGCATTAAATAAGTGTACTTTTTTTTTTTTCATAACAGCTTTGCGCATGTTCCGCATTAACATTCCAATGCTGCCCAGTAAAAATAGTTGGCCACCTGCCCACTTTTTAAAGAAAGTTTTTGGTTTACTATTTTTTAAATTTGGGGTTCTAATTATAGTTAGCTCTTCATAAATAGTTTAGCAGAGCTGGAGAGAGTGTTAAGTGCTGCATTTCTAAACCTTTCCTCCCTAATAAGTAGCTATAACCTGGCTCTGACACACCTCAGCTATCTAAATTCCGCCAAAATCCAATATATTTTTGTAATTTCCCTTTCTTTGTTCTGGAGACTTAGATTCTCTCCCTAAACTTTCTAAGAGGAAACATCTCTTACCTTTGACCCTGGCAGCAAACTGTCATCCTTTCTCTTTGCCTGCCTCTCACCAAAGCAGCTAGTGTCCAGATGGACCTGTGGGCCATCAGCTGGAGAGCTGCAGGTACTATGTCATCAGAGAGCTATTCTTTGATGATGTGGTCAGCCTTCCTACGGTTTCTAGTAAGCTAGTCTTGGCAGGTTCATCTTGCCAATGCGCCAACTCATACAGCTGTAATTATAATTGAATCCACAAAATTAGATTTAGTCTTCCAAGTCCATATATCAGCCTTAGTTACTGCAGTTTTCTGCTACTTAAGCATATTTAGTTTACAAACTACTGTGCACATTATCTTTCCAGTGGCTTTTGAGATGTGTGAAAGGGTGTGTGTTTGAATCAGAGGTATGAAAACCTAAGTTACCACATACAAAACTGAAAAAATAAGTATGAGAGGGCAGACAGCATGGGAGGACATAACTGCCTTATGCTATAATATTTCAAATGAGCACACCACCACTCACAAGGGCACAGCTAAAACTGGGTGACAGTCACTGGGAGTGTCAAGGGCTCTGTACAATGTACCTCTTTCCAATTCCAGCTCACTTGCCAGGATAAATGCTATTCTTCCTTGGAGTGACGTAGTGTGAAAGCACAATAGCATGTGGTCATGAATCACATCTTGAAGCTTTTCTTTGGGCACAAATGCTTTTCTGTGACCAGCAGAGGATTCTAAAACCAGAAATTATTTTTTGTCAGTAGAACCTCCTTCAAAGTGTACACTGAAGTCTCTATTGAACAAGCTTGTTCCTTCTCACCCATAACCCTCCTCAGATTGTGAAGTACCAAGCCTTGCTGCTGGTCTGTAACCTTTTCTTGAAAGTCAGCTGCGTGATTGCTTACAAATTTATTTAATGACCACTCTTCCTTCGATGTATTGTACCCAAATTGACCACTTATGGGAAATACTTTTTTCCAGTAGTCAAAACTCATCTAATCAGCATTAGTTTATTTCTCTTCATTCTTAAGCTTCTAAAAACACTACTCAAATTATTCACATGTACAGAGATATATTTTATTATATATTTTTGAAATTGTCTGTTGTCCCTGACATTTCCTTAAAATTTGGCTTTCATCATGATGCGTTCTCCAAAGGAGGGACTTTCATAGATGTCTAGTAAGCTTTTATTGTTATTTAGAGTAACAGAGACAATCATTCAAAAAAAACAGGTTTTATTTTCAAATTATTTGGGAGGGGAGGGGACAGAGAAGAGGAAAAAAAAAAAAAGAAAATATAGATGAAAATAGCCAGCAAAAATCTCTCATGCACACAATTTGGAATTATAAAAATAGTTAATGTAAAAAGATCAGCCATGGCATTGCAGGACCTACTTTACTGCTATCTGCAAATCTGACAACACATTTCAGAAATTAGTTCCCTTCTTTTAACAAAGGTAACAAACCATGAAGATCTTTACTATTGCCAAGTCCACTCCAGTTAGACAGGATGGCTAGCATGACCTGTGTGGAAAAACTAAAATGACAAAAGGGTTTTTCTGTCTATTAAAATAGAAAGTAAATAAACAGCTGTACTGTGAGACTTGTTGCTGGACTCTGAATTAGTAATATCAGGAGGAGTTAGAGTGAGTTTACTCAGAATAACCTATCAGCTTCTGACATTACATAAGTAAAAATATTTTAATCTGTATATGAATTAATAGATCAGATATGACCCCCAAAGTTCCATTTAAAGTTACCTGTAAAGATGTTTCATGATAACGTAGGTGCCTGTCAAAAACTGGTTTAGACAGAAAACTGTAGGCACTGATACAGGTAGCTGATACAAACGAGGGAGGAGAAAATAGGACACCATGAGCTTCTTCCCTTTCCTAATTCTGCATCTCAAAATCTTGAAGAAAGCTTTGAGACAGGTTGTAGAGACAGTTACTGAATTAGTGTGTCACTACAATGTAAATTTATAAGTCTAATAATAGGTAGAGAAGAAAAAAATAATGTTGGGTTCAGGAACTCAGGCACACAGAGGGATGGAGCTTCTGCCCGTACATCTGAGAAGAATAATGTGCAGGCATGAAGCTGCTGGGATTTCCTGTCATCCTATGCTCTCCCACTATTAATCTCCCGAGCAGTTCTGATTTTGACATGAGCCCGAGTCTAGCATGTTCTTTCGATCAGTCTTAAGGACCGTGACACTACCCAAATTTTAAAGCAGTAACCTCAGGCACATGTTCCTCTCACATCACTCCCTGCATATTACACTGCTCCTCAGCACATTCTTCATGCTGCAAATTCGCAAATGTCCATGGAGAAAAGTCCCATGGGGGCTGGGGATCTCCTTCAGCGTGAACTGTGGATCCAGTGTCCTGTTGACCACCTCAGTCACTGAAAAGAGGCTGGGCTGGGAGTGAGGATCTCAGTCTAAAGATTTTGCTCAAGTTCACCCAGAAACCACAGGACAAACATTTGTAACCACTCAGTCTCAACCATCAGCAAAAGACTATCTTTTCGTTTTACAGTCTAGAAACAGCTTGTGAATACCTCTGCTGACTGACCCATTTTTAATACATTTTAATTATAATTTTTGTTATTTTTTTTCCATTTGTATATTTGCAGTTTTAGAGCAAATATAGGCACATTTCATATCATAAAAGGTTTTCGTCTTTCTTACTCTAAACTCTCATTCAACTGTGTCAGATACCAAGCTGTTGTTTTGAAGATTTTTCTTTAACATGTGTATGACTTGCTCTAGTTTTGTAACAGATGAAGTGCACTTACAAACCTCAATACCTGCGCAACTGTAATGTCTTAGCAATTTCATAATGAAATTCATATGGAATTTAGCAACCCAAGCCAGATTTGTGTCAGAATCTTTAACATGTTCCAGTTGCATGAAATACTAATTAAAGGCACTCATTGTTAACTGATATAAATAGTCCCCACTTAGCCCATTATAGGTATGGGTTGTAAAACAAACAATTATGTGACAGATGATACATGTTAACACAGAGAAATTCTGTAATGACATTTCTGTAACACTGTAACCTCTTCAACCATGTGTTCCACATTACAGGCTAAAGGGGGTGCTGATTGCAAAGGTGACGTACTTTCCAGTTTGTGACTATTCTTCTAAGAATAGAAATGCCTTAGAGCACCTCCGAATGATTTACATTACAAATTTAGTTCAGGCAATGAAATCATTAATGCAAGCTTGATTTTAACTGCTACATGTGTTTGCTATTCCATGCGCTGGTGCCAAACAGTTGAACAAGCCTACCTACCAAACAGTACCCTACCCAGAAACTGGCTTGGCAATCCAAGCAAACAATTGTTTCCTATTTACCATTTCTTTCATCCAATACCTATTTTCCCATCACTCTCTACTATGAATAAAATGATTTAGACCAAACAGGAAACTGACTTTGGAATGTATATTTTTTCTGAAAAATATGTCGTCAAAATTCTGAGCTAATCATGGGATAGGAGCAATCTCCTGGTGTTTGGATAAGATGCACAGATTATTCAATTAGTAAAAAATGGTGTCTGCCTTTCCACCAGCCAACATATTCCTGTAACATTAGAAGCAGGTGGCCTCCTTACTCAAAGCACAAACACGCAGAAGTTGCCTAGTACATTTGCCTTGCCAAAAAAATATGTATTTTCACATCTGTGAACATACGATCCTGTGTTTAACCCTTTCAACTACAGAGTTTCTAAAACAACAGAAGAAGAAATGGCCAAGGTACATGTACCTTCAGGGGAAGCCAATCAAGAAAGGGTGACCAAGCTCTCTCAACAGTACTATGAGTTATTTCAGCCATGAATTTCAAAAGGAACTACTAAAGATGGGCTCATGGTAAGTGAGCTTTTTTTTTAAAAAGCAAGACACTCATATTCATGTAAATGCTTGTTAAGGACTCAGAATTCTGATGCCCATTTTGACATCTACTTTTAAAAAATTTTTGCCTTTGTGAACAAGACAAAACTACTTGTTAGCAGATACCTGTCTCCAAGACACCTGTCTCCAAGACACCCTCTCAGAGATGTATATTTCACCAGGAACAAAACCAACTGAGCTATAACATGTACAAGACAGAACTAAAATTTTGCTAGTATACAATGGTAGATTTGTTGCAGAAAATGGAAAGGTAAATCCACGAATGAGGGGATGATGCAAAACTTACACATTAAGGGAAATGTCTTTGTCTTGCATCACAACTAGAAATTGACCTGGATGGAAACACTTAAGCTCACCAGACTTGTCCTTGGAGGCACTTTTTATCTAGGTCTGGATCCAAAGTTTTTGGCGTAGAGATACTTTCTGATAGAAATGTGGTAAGTCTTTTGTGACACTTCACCCTCACATTTCCAAGTCCACTGGGCTCTTCTCTCTGATGGTACAGGCTCCACCCATTCTATCTGAGGAGATACCAAAAAATAACACCTGATTTCATGACCTACAACTCAAAAATAAAACTCGTTTAGCAAAAGCCTGTGAAAGAACTGAAATACCAGAATGTAGAGTCAATACATAAAGATGTTACTATTTGGAGCTGTCTAAGCACTCTGGAAAGTTTGTGAACAACACTAATATCTCTGTGTCTAAATTTAAAAACAAACAAACAAAAGTAACACTGTTAATCCCATTTTAACCCCTGCTTAGTCTTGCCAACCTCAAGCAGACCCACCTGAAATTTTACCTAGCATTCAGCAGTCTTATCCCAGGACGCACATTTGTTTCTGGCACATTTGAAGCCATTTGGATAGGACATTTGGATGATATTACTGTCCAAAAATGGGGATGTTCTCACTCTTTGGACTTTTTCCTAACCCTTTTTTGGGTTTTTAGAACACAAAAATGATTTACCCTAGAAATGTCAAACTTGATTCAATGCTTGCTTGGTGAAGAGACATGCCTTTGGAGCCTGTTAGAGGGCTTAGGTGGGTGATTGTAAAGTTATTGTTAGTTTTTTCCACACTCGTGGCATAGAGTACATGGCCAGCTCTTGTTAATAAATACCTGTTGGGTACATGTGTGGTTTATAAAGGCTTCATTAGAAGCCCACAGAAGTCAATGAAAAGAATTCTCTGGCTATGAACGGGCTTAGAGTCAGGTTGTAAATGTAAAATGACAGGGTGGAAGAGAATCTGTCATGGGAAAACTAGAGTGGGAGAATCATGTCTCCTGTAGCCCTTAGAGTCTTCATGGGCAGAAGGAGCACAGAGAGAATGAGAAGAAACCCATTTTCTGTGGACATCATGTACTATGGGGGCCAACGGAGAGAAAAGGGAAATGGAGTCTTAAGAAAGAGGAAATCACAGTGGAGTTAAATGAATTGTTTGAATGATAACATCTAATTTGATGTTAATTAAACGTGCCTGTGTTTCTGCACTAGGGTGAAAAAAAAATAAGAGAAGGAGGAAAAAAAGTGCACAATCTGTGCAAAGTCTTATCCTTGCCTGACTAATATATATAGGTGTTCAATTGCTTTTGAGCAATATATATGTATTTCCCAGGCTGGATCTACCTCATGTGAGTGTGCATGTTGATGTGGGGACTGTCAGATAATTGCAACACCCAGCTGTGGAAGGAAATGAGCCGCAGCAGCAGGTCACCCTCCAACCCAGCTGCATGACTAACACAGCCTCATCCTGCAATAGACCGCCGGAGACCTATGGAGCCCCTGTCATCACCTGCCTGGGAACTATTCCCAGGGCCTCCTTCCTTCAGCTCTCCAAGGCATTCCTGTGCATCTCATGGGTCCTGGCAGTATGGAGATTTTGGTAGGCAGCTGGGAGGGTCAGGAAGGTTGCACGCCCACTACTAAAAGCACACATTTGCTCTGCTGCCAAGAACTAGGCAAATGTCTGCAGAATCAGGCTGCAGAAAAATCTCCACAGCAAAGTAAAGATCCTTCACATTGTCTCTGTCTTTGTGAAAGCAGGAACAGTTTTGCATGGAGCCTATGTTTAAAGTCTAGCTCTTTGTATATCTGCCAGAAAATACACATCTCTACTCACTGCTTACCACTTACAAATGGTCTGCAATACTTCCCACTGCATTTGATTTTTTTATTTATTTACTTATCCTTTCTCCATTTTCTAATACCTCTTTTAAGGTGGCAAGACACAACAATTTGCCTGAGCAAGTTTTTGTTTTGCTGTGGGTGTGTGAAGTCCAGCAGTAGCTGGTTGGTAGTTTGCCACTCAGAGTTGAGAGTTCAACAGACACCTGTGTCACATTTCTCCCTTTTTTGGATCGAAAGGGTGTTATAGGAAAGGTGTGTTTGCTTTTTCTTTTTTGGTAGCACTAAAAATGGAAGGGAGCGTTGTCTGTGAGAAACTTGTTTCCTAGTGTAGTGAAGTAGCCAGCTGGCAGCCAGATGGCATCAAGCCACAGGAGGTCGAAGGCCACTGGACAACTGTGTGGGATTTGTTTCTCACTTCATGTGTTTAGTTTTAAAATCATTTATTTCTGGAGTAAGTCATAGATATGGAAAGGGTTTTACCTAAGGGACGGTTGTTTCCCCATCCAGTTGAAACCACAAACAGACAGAAAGCTGGTCACTGGCCAAAGTGAAAGGCCAAAGGCAAGTTGTCCCATATTTATCCTTTACTGGGTCAAAACTCAAAAGCTGGACACTGATGTCAGTTCATAAATATTTCACTGCTCCAATCAACAAATGAAATAGAAAGACATTGCATGTCAAGAAACTTGTTGACTCTTGCAGAGCAGATAGCCAGCTGGCATGAGCACCGTTATTGCCCTGTCTCAGGGCTGAAAGGCCAGAGACAAATGGTGCCAGATTTGTTCCTGTTTGAGCTAAAATAACACAAGAATCATGTTTATGTTTTGATCTTGCTGTGGTGTTGCCTGTGATCCTCACTGGCCATGTGATCCTGACTGATTAGTAAGAGGAGTCTGAACTATCTAGAGAGAAATTCTGCCTGAAGGTTTACAATTCCTATTTCATTCAAGCTTCCCATTCATCTCATATTTTATCCTCCTTTGTGTTTGCAAGTGCTTTGGGAGTCACCAAGAGGTGCTTTTAACATAGCATATGGGATCTGATCCCATACTCACAGCTCTGGAGAACTGTGGGTCAGGTTCTTTGTAAGTATCGATGGGCCAAAAGCCCACACTAAGATGTATGAAAACAAACCCTTGTGTGTTGTGTAGGTAAGGGTTGCATCCTGACCAGCAAAGTTTTCATCCTTACACAGGAGCAGTGGGCCAGCCTGCTTATTCTGAAATAGTCCATGAATGCCTGTGGCACCACCATGTACATAACTGGAAGGGTTAACACTTCAAACCTCTGCCCCTTGTTTGGGATGGGAGATAAACTGCCAAGAAAGAATCAGCTATATGCTTTCCATAGAACATGCCAATAGACAACCTTCTGGCTCCTGGTCCTCGGGATGGCTCACCGCCCAGCATCCCTAGTGATCCAGAAACACAATGTTTTCACAATACCTGAAACAGTACAGTTAAATTTAGATTCTGATCAGCCCAGCAGGCTGCACGCGGAAAAATAAAGGGTTACGAGCATCCTAGCAGGTCCCTTGTCACCAGTTCTGGCTTCTGGAAGGCAGAGCTCCTTCCAGAGAGCATGAATCCTCTGAGGAGATGGGTTGAGTAAGGCTGTGGGTTTTCAGTTACCCATGCAAAGAAACATGGCAAAACAGATTTCCTTGGCCCTGCACATGCTTTACAATACTGTTCCAGGGCAGCTCAGACAGTAACAGAAGGAACTTCCAAAGGCTCTGTAGTGGTCCAGCTTGGTGTAACCTAAGAAGTCATCGTCTTCAGCTCTCTGCCCCCAATTTGCTGCCCAGAGGTTTCCTCCCCAGCAGCAGTGGTGCCAACAGAACAGTTAGAGTGTTTGGTTCCCCAGCAACTGCAGTTGACTGTCTGGTATATCAATTTAAGTCACAGTCAAGTTCAGCTTATGTTAATGAGCATGATGATCTGTGAACTCTGTTAGTGGAGGAAATGGCTGCTCTGCTGCTGCTGCTGGGGAAGGAGCAGCCACCAGCAGTGCTGGAGGAGGGCAGGCGGGAGATGGAAGGTCTAAGTTCACCCCAGCCTGACACAGTTCTCTCAAGCTCCATCAGGGTCCTGTTTGATTCTATTCTCTTGAGAACAAATGGAGAGGAAACAAAAGGAAAAGATGTGCGAGTGAAGATTCTTGTTCTTGTTGGTCAGAAAGGTTGTGTGGAAGCACACCTGGGAATAAACTTCTTCACTGGAGAGCAAAGTGAAGGAGGGAGGAAGAGGATGTTAAGGAGAAAACTCATTCCCTTCTGTCACCTCTTGTTCTCTTGTCTGGTCTCAGCACAGGGTATATCATAAACCTTTGGTTTATTTTACCTTAAATTTTTCTCTCTCTCTCTCTTTTTTTTTTTTTTCATCAGAAGCTTTGAAATGGTCAAAACACTATGTCTCCTTTCAATTCTCACCTGTAAAATCCCTATCTGATCCAGTTTTGTAAGTGTCTTTAGCTGGAAGTAAAGCAGTATCTCCAATTTTTAATAACTTAATGACCTGGAAAATGTGGCTCAATTAAACTCCAGGGCCAAGAAAGAACATATTTATTGAAGAAGACTGTTAATGAGTCTGCTCCATCTGTTATGTCAGATCAGTTTTGAAACTCAGACTTACAATGAATGCAAAGATTCCAAATACTGATGCATTAATGCAAACTACAGCCCTAAGTTTCCTCTCATGGGACAACTGGAGCCAAGTCTTTGTCTAAGGACAAGGACAAGGACAACTACAGAGTGAAACAAAAGTGGAACTCAAACTCTTAAGTAGCTCAGTCCCTACAGATATGTAGGACAAATGAATTGATTGAATCACAGATTGATGTCCCTTCTTTAGAAAAATGTCTATGCTTCTTGAGTGTCTTTGTACTCTATTTTACATTTTTAATCAGAGGAAGATAGTAAGAGTTTCTTCCTGTGACAGGTACAATACATAACTCTGATAAATCAGCAAACATAAGGACTTCTTGAGAACAGGAAGCGGTACTACTGGAGGCTAAAATGTCTGGTAGAGATTCAAGTGTTACCACAGGATTTATATTTATGAGTCGCCACAAATTATTCTGAACAAACACACTAGACACAATCCCCTCCCTGCTCCCTGAAGCTCCATGAGCTTTGGGACTGCACTGAGACACAGACTTGGACTGCAATCCGGGAATAAAAGTTGTGGTTTGGATCTATGTCTGTACATACTCAGGAGAAGGACTGAGCCTTGTGTATCTGTGAGTGAATGGTGGATGCATTTTACTTTTCTGTGTCTTCCTCACGCACTCTGCTATCTCTCACTCTATCCCTTGGCATGAATGCACAGCACACTCTCATGTCACTTAAATCACCAAAAGCTGATATTACCTTTTTGGTCAAATGTATGCTAACTCATTTTTATAAATAGGAATATGAACTGCTGTTTTATAGACTAGAAACCACAGTTGCAGGCAAGAAGTCTATATGCTACCTGAACTTAGATTACTAATCAGTTAAAAATAGATATTTGCTCCTTCTGCATTTACTTAATCTTTCTCTTTATTAACTAATGTGTATTGATTGAATCTCATCAGCTTTTTCATGACCATTTTGAGTTGTGTGCTTGCCAAAAGCGTTAAACTACAGCCTTGCTCTCCAAATTGACATACAGCTGAGCTAAAAATGTCATGTGCTGGCTTTAAAACAAAGTGAAAATGAAAATTGAGTTTTGCTGCTGTGTTCATTTGACATCTCAGGTTAACTTCTGTAAAGTGTATAGGCCAGATTCTTAACACATTGAAAACTGCATAGGTCCACCGATTCCCATGAAGCTACATTGATTTACAGCAGCTGAGAATCTGGCCTAAAAAGCTTGGGGCTATATATCTATCTTATGTCATGTTAAAGTCCCTTGACCTCTTACTTGATTGCATTGCTCCAGTGTGTGATGCTAGTGTAAGTAAATTATACCTCTGCTGGCCACTAAGCTTGCTGTTCTAGCAATATTAATAACCTCAAGTCTTCTAATTTTCTTACCAATGCTTACTAGACCCCCTGTGCAAGCCTCTGGGGCTGCTTTGACAATAATCCCAATATATTTTGTTTTGAATGAAAATAAACTTTATTGCAACTTGTGCTGAAGGCAGACCCACTAGCCTAGGCTGTAGAACGCCTAGTAGGCAGCTGTGTAATCATTAGCAATACTATAGGGAACAGCACTAGGATCAGTTCAGAAGGGTTCTTCATCCAGCTGGGACTATAATTTACAATGCCACCATCACTACAATAACAAGGTAGCAGAGGGAAAACACTCTGGAAGGGGTGGCAGTGAAATTCAGCCATCGCAAGGTGTGGTCTTTGGGGCAAAACCTTTAATTGGCAGAAGGTTCACTAACCGTTCTGGTAACCTCAGACTTTCACCTTTCATTAAATCTAAATCTATGATCAAAATGAGCTTGAAAAAACATCCATGTATAAAGGGCTAGCAAACAATGTTCCATCTTTTCATGCAGAATGAGAGAGACTCTGGTGTCCTGGACCCCTTTCTCATCAGGTTCCTCTTGCCCTTCTGTCCCACCATCTGTCCCACTCCACCTCACTGGGCTTGCAGCTCTCCTTCCTGCAGAACAAAAGAAGCAGCAGAAGAAGTAACAACCTGTTAGGTTCTGGTTTTGGTTGGCATCCAGCTCACTCCACCTTTTCCTTTACCTTATTTTTAAATAGTACATCTGATTTAGGTCTATGAAGTTTTATTGTAATCATAAAAGTCAACTCATACAGGTCACTACTGGTCACTTCTATCAAAAACTAAGTTGTGGGTTAATTTTACACCAAAAACCTTGATGCTGAAGAGGCACAAATTTTAGTTTGAAATCTCATGTGATCACATGGGATTGTAGACTTTTCTTTGACTGGATGAACATAGTCCTCAGAGCAGGATTTTCCCTTTCTGCAAACATGGTTTGTATCTGTTGTGAGTTCACTGCTACTCTAACCTTCACATCTATTTGGGGAGCTAATTAGCTGAAATAGAAATTTTCACTTTTGAAAATTGTGAGCCCTTCACCCCTCTGTCTTCGTGAAAGTCCCCTGAGTGTGTTAATAGGGTACAGCAATTCAAGGATAAGAACTGTGGAGTTTGAATGAAGGTTTGCTGCTCTTTATCAAATGTTAAATCAGCATAATTTGCTGTTCATGTTGCTCTTTTTTCTCTAAAAACATCTCCTTCGGCTTTTTTCAGCAGTTTGTGATCCTCTCTGAACTCTCCTGTGACCTCTAGAGTGGTCATGACCCGTAGAGTAAGGAATACTGCCAACATCTACACAAAGAGAAGGCAGAAGGAGCAGGAAGACACACAGATGCAGTCCAGGTTTCAAGACGTAGAAAATGTCTTGCAAAAGTCAGCAAGCTTTACCACCCCCACATATTCTTACTTAGGTGAACAATCTTAGCTGTTTCTAAATTGGTTTCTCAGACTGACAGCACATGCTGAGGAGCATTGCCACCTCTGGGAGCAGAAGATAACATGTTCTGCCTCAGTGGTCAGCTTACCAAGAGAATAGGTCTGGTTAACAAAACTACTGCCTTGCCAGACCCTTCCCTCAGTTTCAAAAACCTGGTTCAGTAGGTGGTTACAAAAATTTCTGGAGAGGCCTCTGGCTTGCAGGAGATAAGGAGTATATGCTCTGATGCTAAAAATGTCAGGTAGAGTACCATTGGAATCTTTGTTCACTAATTGAGAATCTCAATGAAAATAACATGCTCCTAGTTTTTGTCTAGTGCAAGAAGTGTGTCCCTTCAGAGTGGGAAAGGAGCCCACAGTAGAAAGAAACCCATCACTAGACAACACATGGTTTCCAGAAGAACATTGGACAAAGCTGTATCTAAATCATTTATTCTAATTCAGTAAATCAAAGTTTGTTTTATCATCTGCTCCATCACTTGTTCATGCTGCTGCATTGAACTGGTTTGCTGATTTCCTTAGTCTGTTGAATGACCTCAGTTATGTCTCAGATCTTGTGCATTTGCCTGGTTTCTGAATTGGTCACATGAGTTTGGTTAGATTCGCCTACCTTCTGAAGCACTGAGATGTCTAACTGAACGTCTGCCAGAGTAATGAGAACATGGGATGCATAATTACAAGTCTGTGTGCTGGTCTTGTTCTGCCACTGACTTGTGCTTTGACAGCCACTTGATCAATCAAGGTCTCAGTTTATCCAGATAAAAAAGGAAACTCTGCTTTTTTTTCTTATCAGATTAAAAACAAAGAAATGAAGAAAAACCAAGCAAAAACCAAAGCGCACTCCCCCCCCCACCAACCCAAACTCAAAGCAAACCAAAATCCCAAAACAGTTCTAGGTCAACCTGAATCTATGGGCTTGATGTGATTAGATTGGTGAGAATCTACATCTCATTGCTGATGGGGAAGCTCAGATTTAATCAGGAAGATATCTCCAGCTTTAAAACCAACACATCGTAGGCTAGACTTACTTTTAATACTTAATATATTCTTTTCCACTGGAAATAGAATTGCCTAGACCTTCAACAGACCATGGTAAAGGGAATCGGCAAGCATTGTCTATCACAATGTTTTGTTGCAAGTGTCAATATAATTAAATGTCAAAATGTAATTAAATGTGAACTATTGACTTTCGCAAGCATTCACAAGTATCAGGGTCATAATTAGGATGGTCTGAAATTCTTCAGGCATAAGAACACAGAGGCTTCCATGTGAATTACAAGGTCTTAAGCAAACTCTTCAAGAACAAGAGAACAGTTGCTGTATAGATGTCCTCATACTTTTTTGGAAATGCATCATACTCATAGAAAAGGCATGAAAACCTTCATGACTAAATCACTCTCATCAGCCTCCAGGGGCTCCATCGGGAAATGCGATGTCCCAACTTGTCAAAGAAGGTTTGCAGACAATATAATTTCTAGGCAATGTCATAACAAATCTTTGAAAACACGAGAAGATCTGACTTTGCTGACAAAACCCTGATCATTACTAGCTGATCAGAGAAGATACAGGTAAATCTCAGTTATATCATTCTGATTACTTCAGCTCTAATTCTGTTTGTAATAAGGATTTAAAAACTGATGTTGAGCTCATTATCATGTTAAAGCCAGCACTTTCTAGTCAAGGCAAAGGTTGGAGAAATGTTAGACCAGGTAGTGGAAAGGCAGCTTACAGGGTCTGAATTATGAAATCTGTGTGTACTTGGTCCTACAGAGTTTCTTCATTTCTAACATAAGTTTTTCGTTAGCCCAGACTTTTTCCTAGTTGAGTCTTATTTGATTTTTATGGCTTGGGGTCTACTCACACGTAAAATGGGAAATGGTATGGTCCTGGTTTTGTCTGCTGCAATGTGAGATAAGGTACTGTATGGTGAGTTTGTCTTTAGTGTTGCTTGGATTTTGAAGTTATTTTGCTACAGTTTATGCCATGACATTTAGTTAAAGAATTTCACAAACAAGGTGGTTACATCCAGTGAACAGGTATTTGAAATGGGTTGGTTTACGCATCCAGGTATGTGACAGAGAGTACAAACAAAGTAACACAAGCTAAACTCTGTGTGGTTGCCTGAACAGTGGCCAGGTGAAATCTGAAAGAGGGCAATTTTTCAATTCCACTTCAATTCCACTCCTGTTCCTCTTGCCCAGGAACAGACCACTCATCTGTCCCAGTGCACTGGTGTTCAGGTGGGCAATCATGGTTAAGCTATGGCAACCACTGATTGCCACAAGTCATTGATAAGAAAATCTATCTTGACCATTGACTTTATATGAAATCTGTTTGAAAATGAAAAGACACAGTGAAGAACTGATGAGCATCTGTCTGGCTGACTGACTGATTGCACAGCTAATCAAACTTTATGGTTTATGAGATGACCTCTTCAGGACAGATCCAACTTGCATTAGTGAAGCCTTTAGGCAGAAAAAAACACAACGCAAAATCACATTTGAAATAGTAAACCCACACCTACATATTCACATCTTTAAAGCTCAGTGACTACCTGTATCACGACTCTGCATGATTTCTCTATCTCCACTTCATTTTGTCAATCATCCTTCTATTTATTAGCCTCTAGTCTTGATTATGCCCTTTACTTTCAGAATGTTTGAATCTTATAATTTTCAAAGACCAGTCTAGTGAGAAAACAATCCTATCTGGAGACTCCCTGACATGGAAGCTCATGGGATCTCCAGAAACCCCAGCATTCAACAGGAAGGGCTCTCATTTGTTAAGTCATAGCTACAATCTCTTAGTGAAACCCCCTGCTTCTTGGCTCAGACAGATCTCTGCCTGCTTAACTACTTTTCTTGTTGCCCAGTCAGTGTGAATTCAGGCAGTTTAGTTTAAACAGTAGCAGGAAAGAGAAAAAAAGTTCTGTTTGCACCAGTCTCAGACGCCAGTGGTGACCTTTTCTACTGTCTGGCACTTGTCTGTACAAGCACTCACCTTCTATTACACTGTCTCTGGTCTAACCTTCCACCTTGATGGCGAACATTAATTTTAGTACAACGACAACATTTCAGCTGAGACAGATGCTTATTAGTGAGCAGACTGTTATAAACCACAGAGAAAAGGGAAAGGAAGGGGCACCCACCCCAGCAGTGACTAGGCTCAGCTGGGGAAGGGCATGTAACCAGGGTCTGACTCTGTAAGTGCTTGTGCTCCACCCTGCTTTACACCTTTCATGACCTCAGCTAAAATGTTTGATTTAACACTGCAGTCCAGCACTCACTCTGACAGACAATGATCTGAGCTCAAGGCAGCAAAAAAAGTGATAGCTCTTTCCCAGCTAAGATTAGTCACTTGGAGTAGTATTCATCTTAATGAATGTAAATGTCTACATCTCAGTTATTCTCTCTTTATAGACAATGAATTGGTATTTTTAAGGTTGTCTTCATCTCAGTGTCACGTAGATGCCTAAAATGGATCCTGTGGATCACACCACAGATATCTAAAGTGAAGGAAGATTAATCTCTTTGCTAACGTAAATACCTTTTTCATATTTTGTTGCACCAATAACTTTGGCTATATAATAGTGTATTATGATGCACAGAACAATAATTAGGTCTGAGTCACAGGTGTAAGACAGGACTTCCATGGTGACATCCTGTGGTTTTGAAGACACTAAGTGTTTTCCCAAGAAAAGGGAAAGGCATGACGCTAGTTGTTTTGGAGGTCTTTGTTGTTGCCAAACTGGAGGACCAGTTGAGTAACTCCACAGTGAAGACATAACCTTAGTAAGTGAGATTTTTGCTGTTTTAGCCACATACCACTTTTTTTCTCCACTTTTTATTATCAATCATCTGTCTCGAATAATTTCCTTGTGGGGAACTTCAATTACAACTGTTAATTGTATTACACATAAGAGCTGCCATTGATGCCAACAAAAAGGGGAACAAAATATTTTTTGTTAAAATATAAAAATTCCCAGCTATATTTGAGCAGGACTAAATCTGAGATTTATCTCACTTTGTAACAAAAGTGACCTGGTGCACATGTCAGAAACAAACAGAAAGCTAAAACTAACATGATTGGAACTTCAAGCAATAGTTGTAATAAGGAGACAAGGCAGCAAAGCATGGTAAACTTAACCCTAATACCAGGATTAATAATAAACCACAGTCGTCATGTGCTGTTTACTTGTTCTAACATCTGGAAGGGTTTGGGAGAGTTAAAAAAAAGAAACTTGTTTAATGTCTGATTTCCACTCTGCCTCATTTGCACTCGTATACTTAGTTCACACAATTCCTTGTTGGCTTAATTATGCTTTTGAGAAGCTTGCTTTTTTGAAACCTGTGGGGGCTGTGTCTAGCAAGAACTTCACAAGACATTCTGCATCCTAATTCCCTTGCTCTCCTTCATCATAAGGCAAAGGACCATGTCCAGCATGAGTTAATCCAACATCACAGGTTATTTCCCCATACCTCTTGCCAAAGCAGCCCATTCTTAACACAAGACAAGCCTAAAGAAGGAGAAAAAATGTGTCCTAGCAAGCAGTGAGATGAATTCCTGACTGCAAAATTGGAAACAAAAAATGAAATATGAAAACAGAAACTTAAAATATATCTGACTCCAAAGTTCCTTTTTAGCTGTTCCAGTATCTTGGCTACGCTGAGTGCAAAGGTCTGGCAATGCAATGCCTCTCCCTCTCTCTCCCCTTGTTTCCCCTTCTTCTTTCTTCAAAGTCTGGCCTCACCTTGGAAAGCTTGCTGAGCTTTCATTTGCTTTTTCACTGTAGTCTGAGATACAGTCTGCTCCTTCTCTCTCCCTTAGTCTGCTGCATACTAGCATTCAGTGTAAATT
>VZTO01016585.1:0-37480 GCA_013400615.1 Syrrhaptes paradoxus | reverse complement strand
CACTCAGAGGGTGGTGAGGCACTCGGACAGGTTGCCCAGAGAAGTTGTGGATGCCCCATCCCTGGAAGCATTCAAGACCAGGCTGGGTGGGGCCCTGGGCAGCTGCTCTAGTGGTTGGCAACCCTGCCCACAGTAAGGGGGTTGAAACCAGATGATCTTTAAGGTCCTTTTCAACACAGGCCATTCTATGACTCTGTGATTCTATGAAAGACAAAAATAGCATAACTACTCTTTTTCTCAAGGACAAGTAGTATCAAAAACCTTTCCTGATTTGTCCTCTGTGGATTGGGTGGTGCAGAAATAGTTGGTCAGTACAGTGAGCTTATGTCAGTATGTGAAGGAGTGACATCCACAAAGATCTTTTCAAAATATTCCTTTCTTCCAAAGGGGAATATTGTTAAAGCAAAGAAATGCTGCAAAAAGAAGGAATGTGCAAAGGAACACCACTAAAGTGAAGAAGTCTTTCTGCAAAAATTTAGCACACAAATGGACATTGGAGTACTTACTAAAGTAGGTAGTTTTTTTCAGGCCAATTTGACAATGTTTAGTTCCTCGTGTACTTAGCGTCATACTTACACAATCAGTTTCTTCACTAGTAAAGCCTTTCCCTGCTCTCTCTGACACCAGGACAGTCTTGCACGGAACAGCTTTTTGACACCCTTTTGTACAGTACAACTTGTGTTGCTGTGGGTGTTTTGGGGACAAAATCATTACCTTACTCTTGACTTTAAAACACCTCTCAAAAAAAAGGCCAAAAAAACAAGTAAATAAATCAGCCCACATCATCCAGATCAGCATAGAGCTGTGCAGAGTTGCCTCTGGTAGAGCAGAAAAATTTCTTAAAATAGCCTTGCCAAGGAAGGAAATAGTTTCTATAAGTAATTCCTAGGTTTGAAGTTATATAAGACAGCTAAGTCAACCCCTACCAAAAGAAAAGGTCCTGCTCCTCCTCTCCTTTCATCTTATTTTCTGTCCCTTTTTTTGCTCAGCCAATTTGACTTGATAATGCAGCAGCTATGCACCTTTTTCAGGGAGTAGGAAGTGGGATATTTTTTTTTACCGTTTTCATGACAAATCCATTAATTGTTGAGCTCCAGAGACCATGTAAGGAAAGAGGCATAGTAGACTGCTGAATGCAGATGTGAAGATACCTGCCCTACATTTCATATAATTGCACCCTAAGTGTCTCTGTGGATATCACAGGCGTCTGTTTGTAGTAATGTATGGACCTGACACCTTATATGTAACAGACCTTTGAACCCACTTCCCTGGACAATCAATTATAAATGTCTCTTCTCCACACCACATCACACTTCCCCTAGAATACCTGAATGTCAGTGAGAAAAAAGGTCTTATCCCCTCATTATACCGTTTCCGTTGATCAAAGAAATGAAAATATATCCTTCATTATGTGATCTCAGCCTGTGTTAATCACAGGCATCTTCCTGACTCCTCTTTAAGGATACAACACTTAAATAATTAGTCATGCTAGGGAAGGGAAAAGCATAGTGCTTTGGTTGGAGATTACTGGTATGCCAGAGAAGCGTCATTCTCAATTGAGAAAATAGTAAGGTGGAGCAGAAAGAAGAGCTCTGGCATTTGTTTTCAAAAGGTTTTCACACATTTTCTCTGCAATTAGACTAAATATGCTTTTGAAACTCATTTGCATAAAATAATGTTGCTTATTTCCATGGGTGGTTAGAACCACCTAGAATGTGCAAAACTATGAGTAACTTTAATTGGCAATGGAAACTCATTACAGATTTTGTCTCAATGTTGGCACAATCACTTGTTTTTAGAAAAGACAGGATTTATAGGCCTCTGAGCTTGAATCTTTGTTAACTGTTAATGGGAAAGAGGAATCTGAGAGAGTCTTATTCTTACAAGGGAGTGAAATGTTAAAACTGGCAAGGACCTATGGGCGGCCACAGCCATTTCAAGAAGATGGGAGAGAAGAAAGAAAATATACACCAAGGGTGTGGTTTCATCATTGGATTAACTAGTTATAAAACTGGGTTGCTGCCACAAATAATGTCCCTCCTCCCTTCTTGAGCTCTTGCACTTGTACAGCTACCAAGTCAAATCAACTTTCTGACTCAGGTGAAAGCAAGGGATTTATTTATCTGCAGTCAGCTCTTTGCCACTTGACTCACTGAGAAGCCACACAAACCCATCGGTGATGCAAGTGATGATTGTGAAAACTGCCCTAAGGGAATATGATGGAGTGTCAGAGGTCAGAAACTCTCAATATTATTGTCCAATGCAAATAAATAGTGTGGTCCTTCCTCTCAGGAAAGTACTTTTTTATTTCTCTAAGGAGGTTTATAGCCTCATGTAACTCATTGCAGTGATTTTTATTTCTTTCCACAATTTTGAAAAATCTGTATAGTGGTTTAATAGCAAGTTAATATTTATTTAGTATGCAATATTTAGGATTCTTAGGGTTTTTGTTGTTTTCCCACCTGGTATGCACAGTTTAACAATTCTGGATAATACAGAAGCCACTCAACTAGCAATCTGAGATATTTACTTAGATGCATATGCTTCGATATTGAGCCCTGGATTCTGTGATGTACCCTACCACATTTTTATCAGTTGGTGAGTGTCACTCACTGCAGCAGGCTACAGAGCAATTTCCCAGCCTAGAGGAATCATGCAGGAGAAATCCACCATACATATTTCTATGTTGTTGACCTTCACAGAACCAGGACAACACTTTTGAAAAATATTGAGACTTCCCAATGTATCAATGCCTGTGAAATGTAACAACATGGAAATTCCATAATGGCCAGTTTAAATAAAAAATAACCTTAGAATTACACTAATAAGCAGTCCAGCTGGTCTTTGACATAGAGGGCAACACCCCCTCCTCATCTCCCTGCCTGTCTTTCCTAAAAAGCCTGTATCCCTGCATTCCAACACTCCAGTCTACGATCCATCCCACCATGTCTCCGTAATGCCAATAAGATCATAAATAGGTTCAATGAGCTAATGTGGCTCTAGTGAAGAGACCAGTTAAACAATGCTGTACATGCTTGCCTATTTTTTTCTTTTTTTAATTTGGCTACCCTCTTCATACTGTCCTGCAGAAAGAATTTATGGTGTAAAGGTTTTGATAAAAGCATTTACCATTGACTAGATGTTTCTGTTTAGATACTAACTTACTTACACAAAGAAATGGAATAAATCAATCCTAATGTCACAAAGTACTGATAGAGAAAGTAAACTATGAGTAAATTTTCCAGCTAACTAGGAGTCATGAAAAATGATGGCTCAAAACCACCTTCAGAGCAGCTGAGAAAGCTCATGCAACTCAGAGGATGTCAAGCTACTATCTCAAAGGTTCTTTATTAAGTTAGCCTTAATACAATTAACTTTATAAATACAGCTAGTGCCTTGTTCTATGTAATATGTTGCTAACCTTGTAAATTTATTTCTTAAAACAAATTTACTTACTTTTCTGTCACATGCCTTTATTCAAGAAATTCTTCAGCTTCCTTCTCTCTATCTGAGACTATGAAGAGGTGAAGAGGTCTGGCTAGATATTTTGGGTTAACATAAGTTAATAGTTATGTTTCCTGCTGTTGTGACTTGGAAAACCAAGAGGGTAAGACTGCAAAACTGCACTCAAAAGTCCGTTATGTTGATAATTTATTTGTCTGAAGTTTTCTCATCTCCAAACTCCTTTTGATTTGGTAGTGCCTTGAACCTCAAGGCACTCAGATAAGTATGGATACTCCAAGTCTTACTGTGACTATATAGGTGAAGTCACTTCTGGTATTTCCAACTTGCCTTAATCTTAGCCTTCGTGTTCAAGAAAGTAACACTGGTCTGGAAATTTAGAGGCACATCTTTGGCCACTATGCCCCTAAGCCTTCTACTGTTGTTTTCCCCTCTAAGCATGCCTCAGTGTATTTTCTCCCAGTTCCAACTAATTTGTGATCTGGGACTACAGGGACTTTATTTTTTTAATATGAGAATGAGTTTGCAAAGTAGATTTTGTTTGTCACTGTAAAAACAAGCAGTTCTTTGCAGTGTCTGTGAAGCAGTTGCTATTTCATAGCTGATTAGTTGTGAAATATTTGAAACAGAAGAACGAGAAGCTCCAGTACAGCTTAAAAATATACTGTCTCATTCCATTCATTAGCACAGTTATGCCAAAATACTGGCATCGCAAGGCAGTGTTATGCTTCCAAGTGCATAGATGCAGAAAAACAGTATGCAAATAATAATGGAAAAATAATTTTGTTTTAATTAGCACAACATGGGCTGAAAATATTATTAATGAACTATGTTTAATTTGCTAATTCCAGCATGATAGTAACTTATTTCAAACTCTTAACTCTTAATTCCCAAGTACCTACTAGCAGGCCAGAGAGAAAAAAAAGTTTGTCTCTACTTCCAGTGCAGCTATTTCAGGATGAGATCAGCGGACAACCTGTGTGTTTTGTCCACTAATGACCAGCCACCACCTGGACTTAACTCCGTTCATCACAACTCTCTGGGCGTGGCCATCCAGACAGAAAAGGGTGCTCCTGTCTAAGCCGTGAGCCACTAGCTTTTCCAGGATAATGCTGTGGGACACGGTGTCGAAGGCCTTGCTAAAGTTCAAGTAGATGACATCCATGGCCTTTCCCTCATCTACTAGGTGGGTCACCTGGTCATGGAAGGAGATCAGGCTGGTCAAGCATGACCCTCCTTTCAAGAACCCATGCTGGGTGGGCTTGATCCCCTGGGTGTCCTGTACATGCCATGTGAGCACACTCAAGATGAGCCGTTCCATAATCTTCCCCGGTACCGAGGTCAAGCTGACAGGCCTGTCAGCTGTCCCTGGGTTCTCCTTAAAGCCCTTGTTGTACATGGGTGTCACACTGGCAAGTTTCCAGTCTTCTAGGACCTCCCCTGCTAGCCAGGACTGTTGATAAATGATGGAGAGTCTTGGGCATGCTATCACTATGTAAAATTAATTATTTAAAATGTGTTGTTAACAGACTCTATATTTGTTTAAGGAACTCCCTAAAGATAGTGGAATGAGAGTCAAATCAAATATATTCCAAGAGGAGTATAACAAAAAACAAACATGCATTATGTTGATTAATACAGAACCCAGGACCACGGCAACTTGATGCATGTAAGGCCTCTGAGAACAACTGTAAAACAAATAACAACTGCCATAATTACCAAAGTCACTTATCTGGGGCTCGTGAAGACAATTAGTGTATACCGTACCCACAAAAGGCAATTTAGCACAGACATATACGATCAGTTTATGTGACTGGTTACATGATCATACTTTTGTTTCACTCTACAGTTAAACTTGTCACAAACATTCTTACTTTCCCACTATATACCCTGAATGGAACTAAGGCAGTGTTTCAATTATTGCTAATTATAAGTAATAAGCTACAGCTTATTTTCCCAGGTGATTTATCTCTTTTATGTGGTGGTGAAGAAGAACTTTAATTTTGTCACTGTCATTACCAAGATTTCAACAACAACAAAAGCACAGAAAGAAACTTGCCTGTATAATCAAGCTGATCTTTTAATATGCCTGGGTTGGCATGTTTGACTCTAGTTTATAACCTTGAAATGAAAACAAAGCTGTATCAGGCTTCAAAGTCTGATGAAACCTTAAGCTCTGAGAATTTTTTTTATTTTTGTGAAAGTTGTAACATATAGCCTAAAAATAAATATCATAAATTATTTTTAAAAGCACAAACTTTATTTAAGAAATTCTTTAATGGCTAGTAAAAGTAAATGAAGCTACAAAGCTGTTTAGGTGCCTAGCCCAAGTACAAGCATTTGAGATCAGTCTACAGGGCCTGATGGTATTCATCCCAGGGTACTGGGACACTTGGCTGATGTTGTTGTGGGATCTCTCTCAGCTGTTTATCAATGGTATTGGTAATCTGCAGAGGTCCCAGTCAAGTGGAAGCTAGAAAATGTTACTCTGGATTTCAAAAAGGGCAAGAAAGAAGACCCCAATAATTATAGGCCTGTCAGTCTTACTTCAATGTCTGCTAAAATTATAGAGAAGATTATTCTGGGAGTTATTGAAAAAAACTTGAAAGACAATGCAGTCATCAGTCAAAGCCAGCGTGGGTTCATGGCGGGAAAATCATGCATTACTGAGTATCCTTTCATGACAAGGGAACCCACCTAGTGGATGAAGGGGAGGTGGCTGATGTGGGTTTTTTTGGATTTCAGCAAAACTTTTGATACTGTCTCTCACAGTATCCTCTTGGAGAAAATGTCCAACATACAGCTAGACATGTACACACTATGATGGGTGAACAATTGGATGAAGTGTCTGTTTCAAAGACTTTGCAGTAAATGAAGTAACATCTGACTGGTGGCCAGTCACTAGTGGGATTCCACAGGGCTCAATTTTAAAGCCCTTTAGTTCTCTTCAGTGATTTTATCATTGACCTGGATACAAGAGCTGAGTTAGTAGTAAGTTAAGTTTGCTGACAATACCAAATTAGGAGGAGCTATTGATTCCCTTGGGGGTAGAGAGGCCTTACAGAGAGATCTTGACAGATTAGAAAACTGGGCAATCAACAACCACATGAAATTTAACAAGGACACATGTCAGATTCTACACCTGGAAAAGTGCAATCCTGGATATATCTGTAGAACGGGGAGCAAGAGGCTGGATACGGGGCTTTTGGTTGATGTTAAGATCAGTCAACAATGTGCCCTGGCAGCCAAAAGGGCCAACTGTGTCCTGGAGTGCATTAAGTACAGGACAGCTAACTGATGGAAAGAAGTGATTGTTCCTCTATACTCAGCATTGGTGCAGTCTCACCTGAGTACCGTGTGCAGTTTGGGGCTCCGCAACATAAGGATATAAATGTATTAGAATGTGTCCAAAGGAGGACAACATATTGAAAGGACTAGAGGGCAAGACTTATGAAGAGTGGTTGAGTATACTAGGTTTCTTCAGCTTAGAAAAGAGGATACTGAGGGGGGACCTCATTGCTGTCTACATCATAATGAGGGCAAGAAGAGAAGGTGTTGCTCTCTTATCTCTGGTATTTGTTGATAGGATATGCGGGAATGGCTTAATAAGCTGAATCATGGGAAGTTCACACTGGACATTAGGAAAAATTCTTCACTGGCAGGGTGGTCAATGATTGGATCATTCGCCCCAGGGTAGAGTTCATGGCCTGAAGTTTGTTGGTGTTCAAGATATATTAGCACAATGCTCTTAGATTTAAGGTCAACTTTTAGGTTGCCCTCTGAGGAATCAGGAGTTGGACTTGATTATTTTCTTGGGTCCCTTCCAAATCAGAATATTCTATGATTCTATGATTTTATTATTCTAATGGGAGTCCACACATTTCAGGAATTTGCACTCAGAAATTTTTATTTGTCTGCTTTTTCTTCTCATTTTTTTTTTCTGGGATATTGTTGTGGGAAAGACTCCAGAGATTTTCTGAATCTTCTAGGGAAGAAAATCTTCCTCCAAATATGTCACCCTATTGAAAGGAAAATTGAGAGAGAGGAAGAAATGCAAAAGACCAAGATCTTGATCTGGAAAGGGAGTGCATTTTCTTTCTACCAGGCAGATAGACAAGAACAACCTTATTGCCTGGGGAAGGCAGCATAAAAAAATATGGAAATAGGAAAGAGCTGAATCTAGTTTACAACTCCTTCTAGCAAGTGATGTGGATTTCTCTTGGTCAGCTTCGTTTACAGGATTATTAGGTACCTACAGGGATTAAACTTTTCCCACATGATAAACAAGCTTTTAATGGGACAGGTAAAGTTCATTGATGCATCACTAGCCACATCCAAGGAACAGATATTTTTCATGTTCTGTTCCAGAGTCACAAATTATTCAGTCAGTAACCACAGGAATCTGGAAAACCCTTGCTCAGCTGCAGATAACAAACATTCAAAAAGCACAAGACTTGTCTAGTCCAAGTCTTCATTGGTATGGTATATTAAATATTCCAGCAATTTGTCTAGTCAAAATTTAAACGTAAGAGAGAGACAGAACTTCCCCCACTTCTCTTTCCACAGACAATTTCACACTCTGATAGGTAACAGGGACTTGGAACACGTATTTTAAAGCAGAGGAGTTCTGATATGCACTCAAATCAATACTGTAACTTTCCAGAATTTTGCTTGTAGTTTTTACTTTAGTTCAGGCCCATGTTTTCATTGCTATAAAGCCTTCTTTATGTTAAGTAATCTGTATTCTGCTATGATGTTTGCATCTTTTAAATATTAGCAAACTCTTTCCATGTTCTGTCTTGATTATGATTTAAACATGTTAAATGTATTATTTATCTCTTTCAATCTTTCCCTATGTGTGATTCCCTCTAGCTTTTTTATCACTTCTTTAATTTTGTTTTCAGTTTCCTTGCAGTTTGTCAATATCCCTCACCAGTGGAGAACCATTGTATTCAGGCTAATTAGCTATGTTTCTGCATTTCTAATTTGCCTATGTTAGGTGGATTAGCACAGGCACTGCACTGTGATAAAGTGGCTATTTGCTTGGTTGGGTCTTCTCCAGAAGGTCCAGGGCCACACTCAGTGAGCATGTTACTCCTGTATTTTAGAGCTATTGCAACCTCAGAGCAGCTGGGTGAATCTCATATCTCAGTGTTCACGTGGTTTCAGAAATTAAGGTGGGAATCTGCTCTCCAATCAGATGCAAA
The DNA here is from genome assembly GCA_013400615.1 of Syrrhaptes paradoxus. NCBI lineage: Eukaryota > Metazoa > Chordata > Aves > Pterocliformes > Pteroclidae > Syrrhaptes > Syrrhaptes paradoxus. The sequence continues at coordinate 28,811 of VZTO01016585.1, read as the reverse complement.
GGTATCAGTCTATTTCTGGCACCAGCCCTGGGATCTCTGCAGTACAGTGCTGTGAGTAACACAAACACGAACCATCTAAAAGGTTACTGCTACAAGGTTCAGGTAGCTAATGAATACAACTCTTGGGCTTTAGTCCCCTATTCTCTGCCATGCACTTTACCAGCATCAGGTCCCTGTTGGACAGGATAGACTGTCATTCAAGAGGTAACACGAAGCATAATTCGTATCTGAAATCATGTTCCTCTGTAGGGCTGACATTTAGTTCAGGAAATACCACCTCATTCTACCTAGAATCCATGGTCCTGAATGTTTTTTCTTTTTGTAGATATCTACAACAATTTGTCTAAAAAAAATGTCTTTTCATAACAGACAAATAAATAGACAGACCACTTAGGAAAAGAGAAACACAAGAATGGGACATTAACAGTATTCAACATTAGGTACTTAAGTATGACTAAGATATGAGGCCAGTCACCTTAGCCTTCCTATGTAATTATTGCAAAAGGACAAACTTCTCCAGGGGATTATTCAGAGAAGGAATTTAACTTTGAGAGACAAGTAAATGATATGCCTAAAGTTAGGAGGATTGAATAATCCTGAGTAACTTTGAGTAGCAGGTCCAATTGCTTGGCTTGAAGAGTTCCAATCCAACAGTCTGGGAAATTTTTTGTGTGAGCCCCAGACCTCCTCCAGCCTCCTAAATAAAAACTATTCAACTCAGTCATAGATGGAAGAATACTGACGGGATTCATAAAACTCTGACATGAGAACAGCTCAGAATCCAAGACCTAGACTTGTACAGGAGAGCAGAAATCACAACAATGTGGTACATAAGGATCTCAGCTGAACTCTGAATCTATTTTTTCACATTGTGACAAAGTTCTGGACTCTCTTTGACACTAAATATGATCTAGATAATGGTTTCTCATTATCAAAGGTGGACAACTGTGTTACGACTTTGAACTTTGGAACATCAGCTATATTGATGAGAGGGTTAAGACTGATCTCCACAAAATAGTTTTGACTGGAGAGACCTTTCCTCTTGCACAGCAACAGTCTTGTACTGGGAACATCAATAAGCTCTTAGTTCAGTTCTGCTTCTTTTTCCACAAATTTCTGTCAATAATTACAGCAGGATTAATACTTTCCTTCAAAACGTAAGTGTTGGAGTAAGTCAGTACACCAGTACCAAACACTATAACACTTTGTATCTCAGGCTACAGTTGATTTCATCTGCAGAGACCTCTAAAGACTGTCAGCTGAAATAATGGGGTTTATAGATTGTGTGTATAACGAATAGAAAGAAATAAGGCAATAGTTAAGAACGTGAAGCAACAAGGTTAATAGGAACAAAGGAGAACAATTCTTTAAACTCACGTAATTTCTATTCTCCAGAAAAATTCATCACAAGTGTGAACTGGTGAAGGAAGAAAAGAGACCCAGGAAAGGATTGTTAATGTCCAAGAATCTGTATCCAGAGAAAGCTGGCACTGATAACATTAACATATGCATGCTAAAAAAAAATTCAAGGGTATTTAAGGCCGTGCTTCCACAGTTAGTTATGGACAAACATACTAGATCACAAAACAATACGAATCTGATCTGGATTTGGCCCCAGTGACTGACTCTAATTACAGCTCAAAGAAGACAGGTTGCATCAATGTTACAGTGTCACAGGCAGCTGACATTCTGTCCTGGCCTAAAACCTGCTTATACAAAGAAAGTATGTGAATTTTCTGAACAAGTTGGAAGCATTAAAGTGAGCATACACTCACGCAACACTTTGCATCACATATCAAAAAACGTGAAGTCTTATAGACAGATTAACAATGTAGTAAAGGGCAGAGTTCTGGTCGGTGAAGACAGAGGTCATCAAAAAATGTTTTAAATCTAATCATGAGAGTAACACTTTTTAGGTCAGTGCTGCTACATTTACAGTTTTGGAAGATGAGTCCTTTCTTAGGGATTCTTGATTAAAGAGGTTAAGAAGTGGTAAATGTAGCTGGCTGTTAAATTTATTTAGAATTATATTTTATTTCAATTCCCAGGGTAATAGAGAACTTTTATTTCTGGAATCAAATACATTTTACATATTGCATTCCCTGTATTCAAACCCACAATCCTTCTTTGTTCTCTTTCTCCTCTGTACTTTTTTTTGGTCAGTAAGTTTGAACTCCTTCCTGCAGTTGTGGCAAAGAGTATTTTTTAGTATTAGTTAAAGCACTCATCTAGGAAGTTGCATCTACACAGAGGTAATCGAAACTTGGTTTCCTTGCCAGTAAAAATGTTCCCACCATTAAATTAGTGCAGCCTGGAAAAAAATCAGAGCAGGAAGCAGAGCTGATGTTTTGCATTGATTCATTATATTCACTTCAGGTCAAGTGAGTATCACTTTTAACATAGTTACTACTAGGAAAGCCTTTTATTGGTTCTAGTTATTAATCTTCCTGCATCTGATTTCTTATCTGTGAGATAAATATTATAGTATCTTCAAATAATCATCTTTAAAGTATTTTCCTTGCAGAGCTCTTACGCTTGAATGTTCTAGAGATTTTGAGATGCCCATGTGTTACGATATTAAGAACAATTAAGACCTTTCAAGTGACAGGAAACCTAAACCTTCATGGTTTTCTGTGCTGCTTTCTCTCACACCTAAGGCAGTTTGTGTTCCCTTAGTGGTTTTCAGTATTATAACTTCACATTGCCTTCTCATTTTATATATATAAATTTACGTACAGGTACAAACACACTTATTTTCTCTCTGATAAGGCATAATTTCCTTAACCATTTTTTGTCCTTCTAGCTTACATTTCCATGTTATCCCATTCCATTATTTTATATATATATCTGAAACAGCTCAACAGATACTCATTTGTGAATTTTCATCATGCCATTAGTCCCCTTTTCAGATCATTAACAAAGATGTAACTACAACAGGACATAATGCTGATTCCTTTCCATATCATTATTTGCTTCCTTCCACTCAATACAATGCCATTTACCACTAATATGAATTAGTAGACCTTCAAACCATTTATTTAATTCATATTTTTAAATGGGTTGTTTAGAATTAAATTTAGAATAAGAGTGTTTTGCTTTGTTTCTTCCTTATGCAATACTGAACACTTGCCTAACATCAAAACTTATTTCACGTATTGCATTTGCTCTATCTCGCGTTTGCCCCCTCCTTAGATAGGGTCAAACGTGCAGAAGATGGAAGAAGATCACAGAATCACAGAATTGTTGAGTTTGGAAAGGACCCCTAGAGGTCATCTTATCCAACTCCCCTGCCCAAGCAGAGCCACCTAGAGCAGCAGGCTGCCCAGGACCATCTCTAGGTGGATTTTGAATATCTTCAAGGATGGACACTCCACAACTTCTCTGGGAAATCTGTGCCAGTGCTTGATCACCCTCACAGTAAAAAATGTTTCCTGATGTTCAGATAGAGTCTCCTGTGTTTCAGTTTGTGCCCATTGCCTATTGTTTTGTCAGCAGGCATGACTGAAATGAGCCTGGCTCAGTCTTCTTTACAGTCTCCCTTCAGGTATTTACATACATTGATAAGATTCTTCCCTGAGCCTTCTCTAGACTAAATGGTTACAGCTCTTGCAGCGTTTCCTCAAAGGAGAGAAGTTCCAGTCCCATGATCATCTTTGTGACCCTCCATTGAAGTCTCTCCAGTATGTCCATGTTTCTCTTATACTGGGGAGCCCAGAACTGAGCATAGTGCTCTAGCTGTGGCTTCACCAGTACTGGATGTAGTTTCTCTTGCTCAGCCAACTGGCTGCAGCTGGTGACGTGATTACAGCATAAAGTTACCTTCAGGAGATGAACATACTGGGTAAAAGCAAAACCAGCTCCTTAATCTAGTAGTGGAAAGCTGGAATTTGATTTGAAATTAAAGTATGCATGTAAACAGCAATGGTGATCACTTACTGAACAGAATACCAAGAATGCGTAGTCCACATCCTGATACATCAGTACCTAAACAGTAGAGGATGCCTGTCTACCAAATATGCGGTATCCAGAAAGTAAATGAGTGACACTGAACACAGATAGAGAATGTATTTGTGTTGAAACATGGTGCTCTGATGGCTTCTCCTAATGTGAATGCAAGCAAAAGAGACTTCTAGAAGAACTCGAAATTCTGCATTAACAGTTCTGACTGAACAATCTCTGAGTAATTTAAAATAGTAATTTATAAATGTTACAGCAGTTGGATTTCCAGAAGAATGTCAGCCTACTCCTGCAAAGATGCAGAGAGCTATTCTTCTGGAAAAAAAGACAGTCTGCTTTCAAATGCAATCTCGCCTCCCTGCTGTGTCATGGTATACCCGACAGTGCCTCTCTTTTCATAAAGATGTCTAGACATCTGCTAATGCTCATTGCTTTGATGACAACTTATTCCATATGTGTCCTGTCTCGAAGAAATTACAGTGCCTGAAACTCTGGCATTTGTTCAGGTTTCTATCTTTCAGATTGGGTATGCTTTTATTTTGAACCTAAGTAACCCACTCCTTGTTCTTGACCCGTGAACTGTTTGAAATTCAAAAGACCAGTTGTGCATAAACCTGCCCATTTTAATGCTTTGATTCCATTTTCCTCTGCACCTCTCTCACACTCATTTCAGCTAGAGGACATTGCAGCTAGAGGTATTTTTCTGGCAATCCTTTTCTTCTGTCTATACTGCCTTCCTCTTTTTTCCCTGATGCACTTCTGCCTTATTCCCAGCCCTCCCAGCTCTCTCTCCTTTACTCTGTGTACCAGACCCCTCCCCACCACTTTTTGGTTTACTTCCTCCTTCGAAATGGGAGGGGAGGCTGGCAAGGTGGGTGTTTCACAGCAGGGGATCTGCGAGGCAGCAAATCCTCTCACCTGCTGAGCATCAGACGTTGCCTCCAGAGGTGCTGCTTGGACATGACAGCAAGAGGGCTTGATTCTTCTGCTACTTGCATTTGTTTTGCTCTGGTCCCCTGACGTCGATGAAAGAGCAGCTGGAGCCAAGACAGAAGAAGAGCCAGGAGGCGTAGCCCTTGGTTTGCTAGGATATGCTGGGGCAGTCTGAAAATAGCAGCGTGTTTTCTGATTACATCCCTGCCCTCATGAGCAGCTTTCTCTCTTGGATGTATTTTCAAACAGCGCAGGCCAGGAGTTACTAAACTTCATCTCTCCCTTTTCCTCCCCCTCAGCAAGCCAAACTAACTTGCCTACTGAGTTTATTTCTAAGTCAACCATTTTATAGAGGGATCTATGTTTATGCAGTGACAGCAGAGATGTAAAGTGAGCAGCTGTTCCAAAAAGGCTTCCGTGGAAGCTTCTCAGCATTGTTGGATGCCCTGGAGAGGTTTCTGGTGCTAACGTGACTCCAGCTCTCTGAGTAATGCTTTCTTTAACAATATTGCCAAATGTTAATTAAAAAAAAAGAAACGAGAGGTAGTTCTTTGACTTGGTTGTAGATCTGCATTAGAATAGTGTGTGCCAAGTCATTTTGAATTTTAAAGAAAAAAAAAAGATCAAGAGGGAGAAATCCTCTTGTGTTTTAAAAACACAGTGTAATTTTATACATTATATATCATGCCCTGAAAATGTCTTGAAAAGACAAAAAGAGAAAAAGACAGGCATAACCCTTATGCTGGTTAGTACTTTTCACTGGATATTAATTTGCAGACATTAGCCCCTTTTAATTGACCTTTAGACATATGATTAGACAGTGAGCTCTGCTGACCAACGCATATATAATTAGCAAATAGTGAGGTGAGGTAGAACTGGTTTAATCTCATTTCATCCCTGAGACTTTATCACCCTTTGGCCTAGTTCCCTTTATCCATCCAGAGATAACAACAGCTTTATTTGGCAGTGAATTAAAGAACCAAGTAGCTTTGCATTGTAATATAGGTCAAACAAAACCAGCACATTTGGTGTTGGGCTGCTTGACAAGCAAAATGTCTGGAGATTGTTGGGGGTGGGGGTGAAGCGGTTGCAAAGGACTTGAGAACATTCTCAGTCTGTAAAAAGTGCAAAAGATTTGAAAGGTTTTAATTGGAGCCAGACAGACAGTCTTGTGGCAGTTCATTGTGCCATCAGGCAGGAGCTCAGAGTTCAAATTCCAAACCAGCTGGCAAGGACCTAGAGCAACGTGAAGACAGGATGTTTGGCCACTGGCTGGGAGGTTTTCCCTCATGATAATTTTAAACCACACCTTCCAGTTGACTCAGGAGCAGAAAAACTGGATAAAAAGGAAAGTGAACCCTGTTTCATCTCCTGTCACCACACGATTAGTAGCACTGTTGACACTCATGTGAAAAAGGAGAAATAGATTATATCAGAGATCTTCTCCCTCTGCCCAAATGGTCTTTTCAATAGCAATAGCCTGTTTTCTCACTCTCAGAAATAATCTGTGCATTAGGTTATCAGCTGCCCACTGGTCACCCTGATTTACCACCCAATTTATTCAGTAAGCAGCACAGAATTGATTTAATAACATCCATGATTTTCAAGACTCATAAAGTCATACTTCCCCGTGGGCTACAACAGTACAAACTAATTTGTTATTGCACTAGGTTATTTCAGGACATGCTTCATCACATGAAACTAAAAATATCCCAGTGCCTTGTAAAGCACTTAGCGCTTATTAGAATTTTGTCCTATATAATTTCTTTAAAAGTGGGTAGGTGCAAATATTATTTATGAGTAACAGATAAGGTACAGTGCTACAACTCCCACTAATATAAGCTCTCACTGCCTGCATTACACCAGTGACTGTCTGTACTCAGCAATCTGCCCCAGCAAAAGTGCTGAAAGTGACATTTGGGCTTTCTCAATATGACATATATAAATGCTGATCTGCAGAAGTGTGTCAGAAAAACAGAGAGGTAAGGACTGTAGACAAAATTAATTTGGAGGTTTTTTGTTTTGATTTGATTGTTAGCTTTTTTTTTTTCTGGGATGGGGACAGGAAGAGAAATAATAGTATATTATCTTTGATCTGTTGCTGGGACAAACTAATTAATGGGACTTATACCAATGATCATTAAAGAGAACTATCTCTTACCCAGTTGGAAAGCACACTCTCCTTTCCTCCAAGAACTCTTTGGAAAGAAATCTTCCACTTGATACGTAAGGGGCCACTCGCTTACCCCAAGCTTTGCTAGGGAGATTGCATCTTGGACATATGGCTCTTTGGAGATTAGTCCTTTACTGACTGACAGCCAGAAAACAACCTTGTAGCATTAGCTGGAGGAGGTGCACTGAGCTCTTCATAGTCTCAAACACTGTCTGGCACTCTGTGTTTCATGTGTGCATATGGATACAAAACATAAATATAGGTCTAAATTAGGAGCCCAAACCGTCATGGTGATTCTGAGATCATGGTCATGTGGGAAAACATTGACTTTCCCCACATCCACATGTGCTAAAGGAAGCAATATCAGCTTCCTAAATTACACTTAAACAGCTAAATACTCACACCTGTGCACAAGCACAACTGATTATATGGATGGAAACCTGTGGAGCAGGACTCTGGCTCTCTGTTGAAGGAGCTGTGTAATGGAGTAGATAATGCTCTTCAGGTAGACCAAGGGGGCAGCTCATTGTTGCATTGAAACACCTTTAGACCAATTTACCAGAGGAAAAAAAAAGGTGAGTATTTAAAGCTGCCTTCATGCATCTATGCATGCTTTTATTAGAGAACTAGGCTAGAAAAAGCTGACAGGACAGGAACAACAGAAACAAATTTAGGATGGAAATTTAATTTGTAAATCACACCACTGAGACTGTAAAACAACAACAAAAAATAGCTGTGAAATGTACCGTAGTCAGATGGAAGTAGTAATGCTGGTTTTAGAATTCAAGGAAGCTCAGTTGTTTTGATTGATTTCCCTATTTCAGGAAATGATGATGTTTAATTTGGTCAAGTCTAATATCTCGGTAACCATTGGTACATTAGTGTAACCTTTGCTGTCATATGTATTAAACAAAAACCTCTTGCAATATATAGAGAAAGATTTTTTGAATTATTATGTCAGAAATCTAAACCTACAATGATGCCAATAAAGTACCTGTTCCTTGATATTTTACTTCTAGTGTTGTTTCTGAGAACTGGGGAGCAAAGGAGTGTGTGTAGGGAGTTTAGTGCCTGTTAGCCTCTGAGAAGTTATTAATCATTATACCACTAGATTTCAGAATTAGGTTCTTCCATCAGAATAAGCAGATAGATTTAGGCTGATAGTTTTGATACCACACACACGTAATCCAAGGGGTTTACAGAGCTTCTTACATTGCTCTGTGCAAATACGGTATAAATACCACTCAGCAAACAGCACGTTTAGAAAGATAACACATACACATGGTAGTAATAGATCCTAATGTTTTTCTCCAATGAAGTGGCATATTTCTGATTTATATGAAAATGTCATCTGTAGATACAGAGAAATTTAGGATACTGAAATACTCAGTGACTAAATAAAATAAAAGAAAACTACACTACAGTCAGACTTGCCTTAAAAGGCTAAGAAATGTGTCTGAAAATCTGAATTTCTAGGTTCTTTCTCTTGGAGTCTATTAGATGACATGAATGGAACAGCTGCATTAACTCAAGCAAAAGTAGAATTACAAATATAACTTTAAGAAGAAACATAAACAGAAAGAGATTAATTACACAAACATACAGTCGTTATGAAAAGAAAGAACTGACCTTGTCAAACATATTTTCAAATAGCATCACTATGCACTTCCAGTTTCTACTCCTGGATGTCCTATAAAAAATAGATCATTAAGCTAATTCTTGAAATTAATTTCCAAGATGACCTATCAGTTAAAATGCACCATTTTTGCAGACCACTTGCATAAGAAAATCTGTCTGCTTCTGCTTATCCCCTATGCATATGACTTGTAAGTGTATAAGGAGGTTCTAGACTCCTGGTTTTGCACAGGATGAGAATGAGGCAGGGATGTAACATGTTTACTCTTCTTAATCCAGTGTTTGGTCCTGTATGGCTGTTCACAGTGCAAGTTGGTAGCTTCACACTCTGGGCCACTGAGTGGTCAGACACTGCTGAGACACACAGACCCAGTGCAGTGAGACACTGGTGCCCACCGTGTGCCTCCTGCCTCGTTCCTTGCTCCTAAAACTGAAACTCTGAACTGTCTCCAAAATAGGTTTTGGTCTCAGCAGTGTAATTTAAACATATCTTTTTTTCCTTAAATTATTCATACAGAGCTATTTGTTGTGAATCAGCCTCAAAACACAATAAGTTTCTGCATAATTATCCAGATGACTAAGAAGAAACCTTAGTTTATTAGGAAAGGGATGTTATTTTACTTCAGTCATGAAGTGGGAGAGAGAAGGCAAAGTGATGTGATATAAAGGGGATAGAGCCATTTGATGAGGAAATTTGAAATTATATTGAGAGAAATAAAGTACAAAAAAGGCCTTGTAATGAAGTGCATGTTTAACTTAATAAGGAGGCTAAAATCCAGATTTTTAGAAATGGCTGGTAATTTTGCATGCCTTCCCTTTGGTGTTCAGCTACCAAATCTTAAACTGTGCCCTGGAAAATCTTTATTATTTTCACAACTGTATGCAAAAGACTATTCTCAATATATTTTTAGCCTATGTAATGCCTAAAATTGTCCCTATACATGCTGTACATCAAAACCAATCATCTAAAGTAAATTCCAGTTCACCTTTAAGTATCAAAAGATTTAAGCCTATTTACAGCTTGGATTTACTAATATTTAGAGAAAAAATATAGTTTAACAAAACCTGTCTGAAGTTACAAATGACATAATACAATGTTTGCCTTCTAAATGTCATATTGGAGGAAGGTTCTCTGGCAGAGCAAAGTGTAGTATGGTGGTTGAATCCAATCTCTTAAGAATCCTTGGGAACCAGGATAGAGAAAGAGGTGCAGCACCTTGATTCTCATGTTTAAAGTACACATTTTCTGTAAATGCTTGTTTGCCTTCCCTTTAACCACAACTTTGACATGACTAAATGCCCTGAAGATTTACTAGTTTCTGTTAAAAAAATAAAAATAATTAAAAAAATGCTGCATCAGAGAGTTCCTTCTCTTTTCCTCTCATACATATTGAAATAGTCACCATACAAATATGAACACTCAAAGACATGGACTTGATTTTATAAACCCCAAGCAGCTCAGCAAACAGTTCCATTCATTGTACCTACATCTTAATTGTTCAAGACTCAAAGTGAGTTTGAACGTCTTAGGCTAGGAGACTAGCTTTTTCATATAAGACAGTTTACATACTTTAAAACTTTAGAGAAGATATAAGATATTGTAAATCAGCATGTGTTGGCTGATAAAAGTATTTTTATGAAGGTGGATCCTGTGCCAGAGAAGAAAAAAGAAAAACAAGTTGCCCATGCCACTTATTAATGAAACGTGGATCTAATATCTTCTACTTCCCTTGCACTACCTGCATCTCAGATAAGAATCTGAAGAGGTTCTCTATAGTTATGGCACAAAAAGTAGATGGCAGAGAAAACCATAGCTTAGATAGAGACTGTGTAATTTTATATTCTTTTATTTTTTCCTTGTTCATATCATATTCAGCTATGACATATTTAAATACGTAAGAGAGTAAGAGTCAAGTCAATTTGCTCTGTATAGATATTAACGTGCTTCAAGTATTTTTCACTTTAAGTGATCAAAAATGCATGGAAAATAGTATTAAATGTAAGACTACACTATAGCAAGCATGACATACATACACCCAGTTGAATACTATGGCCTGGGGATGGATGTTTAATATTCAAAATGTATGCATCTGTTGTTAACATGTTTCTATGCAGTCCTGATCAAAAGCCCCAAGGAATTAACTGACACCTCCACTTGACTTTGGGAGATTGGATCGATTCCTACAGTGACCATGATGGGTCCTGAGTGCTCTCAGTCACTACTCTGCAAAGGACATCCCCTCAGGGCTGAAAATAAGTGCTTTGCATAGCCTGTACTGTTCAGCCTGGGTTGTGCATTTCACACATGCTTAACTTTGATCTGAACAGCAACAGGGTTACTCATCTGCTCTGAAGGTAAACAGACTCAAAGCCCTTTGCTTGGATTTTCCCTGTGGGCGCTGACCAGAAGGTCAGTTTCAGTTTAGTCAGGATCTCCTTGTTTATCCACCTTCACTTGATTTCCTGAAAGGATATGGACCGTTACAGAGCTTGGAGGAAGTGATCCTTGAAAATAACCAGCTCTCCTGGAGGCTACTTCTCTCCAGCGCTGTCTCTCACAATATTCTTCCAGGCAGATCCATGAACAAGAAAAGTCTGCTCTCCTGAAGTCACAGATCAAAGTGAATCGTTGCACTGGATAACCACCTGTCTTTTGTATACACTGTCATTTCTATGAGGATGGACCCACAACTGAAGTGTGTATAGACTCAGAACTACTCTAAGCTGCTCTGGCTGCTAATGGAGACGTGACAACTTGTGTTATTTGGGCAAAAGCTGCAAGTTACTGGGAAGGTTTCTTTTGCATAGTAAACATCGGTTTTGGTTTTTGATTTCTTCAAGACTCTTCATTCTGAAAGGCAGCTGATGACTGGCTAAAATATTATCTGTGTATGATGTGAAACACTTCCTTCACAGATACTGGAAGTCCTAATGGTTTGTGGAAAACATGAGCATACACTCACCTATAAGAATTTCTGTACTGACATAGTATGTGTGTAGATCTATTTTTCTACAGTTATCTCACAAAATGTAGGTAATGAAGATAATTCTTTCTAGATGATGATGACTATTATTATTATTTATGTCTTAATCTCTATGATATACCACAGATAGAATTACCTATTACTATTATTTTTTAGCATAGTTATCATCAGGCCTTATTGACATGTTTGATAGGAGACAATCCAGAGAAAAGAGATTTCCTGGCTCAACTAGCAACTAACAATGTACTGGTTGAACACACAATATTTCTAAATACTAATAAGGTATCTGCTGAGGTGTCCTGAGCTGCTCTACTTACTTCACACATTGGGCTATGCTAATTACTCATCAAAAAGTATGTATTGCACTTAGAGCTGATGTTTAGATATTTAATATTCACCAAATGATACTTGTCACTTCACTTAATCATTTTAGCTGGATGATTTCTTACAATATAAACTTGTGCTCTGGTTTGCACCCTTACAAAATAAGAAAAAATATCTCAGCACAGTGCTCTAGATTTAAGTAAAGTATATTGAAATATTTCGTACTTAGACCTTTCCTCCCACTACTCCAGTGATGTCAGCTTTAATTTCCCTTCAGAGAACCAACATTTCTGGTTCATGAAGTGCCAAACACATTCTCATTCCTAAACAAGTTCTAAGAGACATGACACCAATGTAGACAGTAAGAATAATATCCGTAAAAACAAATGAGGAGGATTTTAATGAAAACTTCTGCATACATTTCAGCATCTAAGAGCCTTCCTAGGAATTAAATTTGCAAAACAAATTCTCTAGTCTCAGTTTTCAGAAGAGTTAATTATCAACTAGCAGACCAATGTCTCACCACATGCAAAATGTTAGGAAAGTTGGAAAACAACATTTATGATTTAGATTAAATATTACAGCTCATGTTACTACGGATATATTCTGTGGAAGCAACAATTTACAATTCTCTTTTTAATTTTCAGCTATATAAATATCAGCTGCATTTTTGGGTTTTGGTCTTTTTTCTATTTAACATAAAGAACAAAATTTATCACAGCAATTCAGAAAGAATTTTACTCCATGATGTACATTTTAAATGTAAGACCTCAAGAACAGTTGTACCTGCTCAAACCAGAGGGCTATTTAGTGTAGGATCCTGTATCTCTAAAATAAGCCAATAATGGATACTCAAGAAAAACATATACAAAACACCACAAGTACACACAAGGAGTCTATTCCTTTTATACTCTAGCCAACAATGGTTTAAGAGCTTCCTGAACTTGTGATTGATTGCAGACCATCATCTTCAGTTGACACTAGTGGCCCTATTACCACAAATTCTTCTAATTGTTTCCTGAATCCCCCAACATCCTGTGGCAGGACTTCATAATTATGTTATGAATTGGATGAAAAAAATCTTTCTATCGTGTTAAAATTTTGAGCCTGATTATATTATTTGATACACTTAATATTGAGGGGAAAATAGTGAAAGTTTGTTTCCTATTCATTCTTTCATTTTATAGTCTCAATCATCTTTTTACTAAGTTGAAAAGCTCTAGTTAATTTGTCCACAATCCGTAAGGAAGCTTCTCATGCATTTTAAAAAGAGGTTGGTTAGGTTTAGTTCAGCAAGTTGCTCATCACGATAATTTCAGCCTGACCTCCAAAGATTTTACATCGAATTTTCCAGTGTTTCTTCTTCTTTCATGGCTTTATTTATACTGACACAATTTATAATTTCTAATGTTCCTCTTTTTAGTAGCATCTGCTAGTTTGTCATTAAACTCCACCAATTCTTGTGTTTGTTTCTTTACATTTTGGTGGTTTATTTTTTTCCAGTCAGGGTTATGCATGAATACTGAGCCACTGATGTGCTAACTGTGTTAACCAGTCTAAGTTTTTCTCTCTCAGCTGATGCTTTTAGTGCCTTTGCAATTAGCATTCTGATTTTAATTTAGTTCTATTTTTTTGAAAGTAAACAATGCTATGTCCATTTTTATATGACTCCTTTCATCCAACTAAGATGAGTTTTACACCTTATGCTCACTATGAGGGAATGGTTCTTTAACACTTGCATCTAGAACTGTGCCCCTACACTGCCTAGAAAAAAAACAACGATTACTTCTGTTCTTATAAGTTTTCTGAGTATTTTCTCCGAGTAACAACTGGTTTTTGTTATTCAAAAACATAGCCTGTGCACTGTGCCTCTAAATGATCTTTATCTTGTTTACTTGAGTAAACGACCAACCTAGAAGGCCAAATTTACATTGTTCCTTTACAGCTTTGCTAATCCCCCTTTACATTTTGTGGTCATAACTGCTATCTGAATCAGATTGCCAGTTGTTTAGTTCTCTGAACAATTCTCATTTGGGCATGAAAGTACAATTAATTTAATCTGGATGGTGCACTTGAATAGTATTAAACTATTTAACTAAGTTATCCTTTTTTTTAGTATATACTATCCTCTAGAATTATATTTTAAAAAAGTAGATGTATGTTCATGTCAACCGATCTAAAACACATACAGATCTTCCCCTGAAATGGGGAATCCCAGCCTGAATCATGGTGTGCATAGTTACCTTGAAGGTCATCTTTCTGATGCAGAGCTGCCTTCTGGTGTTTAAGGAACCTGCAAAGAGCATGCATAATGCTGTGCTTCACCACCCAATGGACTTCTTGTAGGAGGCTGTTCAAAGGCCAGTACAAGTAGAAGTAGTTCTTCAACTGTGATGTCTCAGAGACAACATACAGATTGTTGGGTCTCTAAAGCACCAACCCTGACACACTGAGTATCTGTGTGATATAACAAAGGGTTTGGTTCCGTCTATTTAATAAACTACAAGATAATATAGTTAGATCATGAAAGGACCAAACGTACGCTTTTGATATTCCACACAGCCATTTGGAGCACATTTATAAATAGAGGGTCCAGAGATGTTTTCTCCTCAGTGCATATGGAAAAGTATACCTCATCCTGTCTTACAATCTACATTAAAAGTTTACAGAATGCAGAAGAGTTTTTTTATGTTCAAAAGTGGTTGCTTTATGGGAGAGAGGAAGAGGATTTGCTTGGTCATAGGGCGAAACAGAAACTAAAGATCCTGCCCAGTATATTTAATTTCTTCCTTTGCAATTTTTCAGACACATGGAATCATTTCCAGTATTCCTTTTATTCTTTTTTTTCTTCCCTTCTTCCTTTAAAGGATTTGACCTACAGTGCTGCAATGGAAGAAAAGGAAAAGAACAGTGCTCTACCGACACAAATCTGACGGCCAATAAATTGTTGCAGCAAAAGTGTTTTAAGACAATGAAGCTAAAGCAATCTGTTTTCTGCGTGTTCTCCCCTCTCCATGACACAGCACTCAGAATCATGTTGAAAAATCTGGACCTTCCTGACCCATGGGTGATAGTTTTCAGGCACACAGGTTTCTGAAGTCTCACTTGCATGCTAGACAAGTTACTTGATTTGAGATAATCATGTACAACTTTCAGTGTTGTTCAGGGTGCCAGACTGAATGTGGAGTCACCCAAAACTAAATAATTGTAAATGACTCAAGAAGAGCATCAAGTGATTCTCACTTAAATGAAGCTAAAAAACATAATCCCTAATTCATTTGTAATGTGCACAATTATAAGAATTTTGGAAGACAAAGGTTTTTTCTATTTGCATTTTAACATACAGAAATAATGGCACACAATTCTATACATTGAAATTGCATGAAATATTTTTAATCAAATCTGTATATCTTTCAGTGGGATTTTTTGTTATTGTCATTGGTTTTACTTCTTTCACCATATTTTTGTGAGGTTCTGCCTCACTGCTGGCTAGGCTAAAGCATATTGCATACTTGGTTTTCAGACTCATTTTTTAAATTGTTTGTGTAGTTTCTGTTCCTTGTTGACTAAGTTTTGTTCATACTTTTGAAAAGCAGCAGCTGCCCAGTGTTGCAAAGGCCTAATTTCGAAGTGGAGGCACGCGGGCTGAGTGCTAGAACGCTGGCGCAGCTGGTTGGTGCTCCAGACAGAATTCGGACTATTTACTGACAGCTGAGGTGACTACAAGTCCACCCCGCATGAAGAGGTCTTCTCATATTTCTTAGAGAAGATAATTTAGCATGTATGCACATATGTCTTTAGTGATTCTCTTCTGAAAAAATGAGAACTTACGCTGGGTCAGGTAACAGTGTGCAGACTTCACAAATGTACTATTTATGAGTAGTGCTCAGGATGGCCTTTGGGAAACACACAGGCAAACACATTCCAGGCCCTTAGGAGTTTATACATCTAATAGCAGACCTGACAAAACTAATAGGAGTTGCAAACAATAGATGGAGAATGAGAAGACAGATGCAGTTCTCAAGATGAAAGGTAAATCAGGTACTTTGTCAAATGTCTCCTTCCAAAATATTTCCTCAGTCTGATAAGTAATCCACTCCAAGCCAGTGATATTTCCTCACATCACAAAAAACCTCTGAACTAGTTTCACAAACATCTCATGTTTTTAGGCTCCAATTTATGCCATGTCTACGTCCTCCCATATAGGCTTTTCCCCACTCCCCACCGTGCTTTGGATTTCACATCCCGTGAAGACAAACTGTTCGTGGCTCCCTGGTTCTCCTCAGAGGCACATCCATGAGTAAGAGAAAAGCCACCAGTGTGAAGACCATCCATACCTGATCTCAGACAATTTGGATGCTTGAATTCCTCCTTCTATAGTAAGATGTGTCAAAACCCCAACGTTTTCAACTGAAGAGTTATGAGGTTATGGCACTTTGTTGCCATGCTGAAGGTTCAGGATGGCTGAACTTTCAAAGTTTGTATTTTCTACTGAAGCTGATGGTACTTATAATTATAACCTAACCTAAACCTGACCATTTCAATGGCAAAATTGGATAGATAGTTGCTAAACCTTTAAAATGTGTAGATATGGGCTAGATACAGTAGAATACAAAATTCTTAATAGAATTTTTATAGTAAATTCTTAATAGAGTTTTTATAGTAAATAGGGAACATTTTATGGAAAATTATGTCTAATATTAACCCTACTGATGAGTCTTCAAATATCAATGACCAGTCAGAAAGCTCATAATGTCATCGAAGTGCCATTAATTTGCAGTAAAAATGCAATACCTCTCAAACTCCACAGAGCAGCCAAAAGGAAAGGGCACTTCCCTTAGTAGTTTATCTTGCACAGCTGCATGAATAGGCGTCAGACACTCTATAATTCAGCTAATAATTTGTATTAAAGGCAATTAATCAGCCAAGGGCCAACCCGCCACAGCCAGTAATGACCACAAGGAGAAAACAAAATCTTAAAGAGATGTTCTTGAAGCACGTAATTTAAGCACAGGAAATTAGAGAAGGATAAAAAATGTTTATAACTATGCAAATTTGTATCTAGTAATTCAAACAGAAATATGAGTGCCCAGATTGCACATAGTATTTTTAAACAAATATCATTTAGCCCAGGTGAAAAAGAAGTGGTACTAATATATTTTTTTATTTCGTTGGAAAGGCTTTTATTTGCAAAACCTTTTTCTTTATGGATAGATATAGTTTGCAGTTGTGTTAACACTAAAGCATTGGACAGGTGGGCTGTTAATCACCCTCTCCTAAGGCTGAGGTAAGAAAAAACAGAGAATCATTTGTAATTTGTGTTATTGTAGCACTGTGATCCCTGGACCGCCAAAGAGCACAGAAAGAAATTGCCTGCACCACAGGTTCTGCTACACCTGAGGTTCTTAAGGCAAAAGCACTGACATTCTGACTGCAGTTTAAGGAGGTATATGAGAGGGGGACTTCCTTCACATTCTCCTTCATTTTCTCATTCAAACAATAGTTGCTAAAATTTAGTTTATGGTTCATGCAATAGAACAATACCCTGTGTTGAACTGTCATCTTGTATAAATGATGAGCTTGAGTCTTCCTGTGATGAAGCCTCATTTTCTGTTGTTTATAACTTTGACAAATTTTGACTGTTTATGCTGAGCATTTCAGTGATGGGAAATTTTACAAAAAATGTTCCAGTTATTTCTTGCGGTAACATTCAAGAAATAAAGTACTGCTGGTTTCTCCTAGACTTATATCTGAGGCTTAGCTGAGGAAGGGCAGCTGTGGGATTCGGGTAGAAAGAAGTCAATTTAAGACAATTTGTTTGTTGTTACCCTATCTATTGCCTGCTAAGGAGCTATCAATGCTTGTTTATTTCCAGAGAGAGAAGAAATCACGTAACATGTGGCGGAGACAGTCAATTTGCACTTTTGACATCTGTGCAAGAATATACTCAAAAGTACCCAACTTTGCATCTCTTGAAAGTGTCACTTCACACAAACTCAATAGATTCTTGCTAGTAACATTCTCAGAACAGTCTGTCTTCATGAACATGAAGGGCTAAAATGAATGGAGAACACTGTCAGCAACTATCCTACAGGAAATTCTTGGTGCTTCTTCTGAGACCTCATTTCTTTTCTACCTTCAGTTTTCTGCCCTCATCATTTAGCAAATAACCACAAAAAAGCATTTGACTCCAATGTAGAAAGATCAAACGTGATCAAAAGAAAGGGAAGAATATTCAGGTACAGGGAAGAGCGTTGGAAACTGACTTGGAGAAAGGATGAGTGAGTTAAATCCATTGTGCAAAAGGTTGAGTGATGGGAACAGGACGAGAAAAATATGTGGGAGGTTCAGAAGAAGATATCAGAAGGGAAACAGAATCATGTACAGAAGCTGGGGTCAGAGCAGAAACAAAAAGGAAAACGTCAGGAACAGAGGGGACTAGGAATCTCCCACAAAACAATCCCATTCTATAACATCTGTAGGAGTTTGGTATCACCCTCCAGCAAGTCACCTAGCTAACACAGCAGAGAGGGGGCGAACATTAAAGACCTCATGCTGCATGACAATTTGTTGAATTGGAGATCAACAGAATTAAGTTCCCAAAAATCTTGTTTGGTTATATGAATGTATTTATTATGACTCAAACTTCAGAAACCTTATTTTACATTTTCTGCAAGATTTTTACCTTATTTAGTGTTCTGGGGTTTTTATTTTGTTTTGTTTTATTTTGTTTTCATTTCTTTGCTGTGGTATGTTAAATTTATTTTTGGGGAAAGCAAATATAACTTATTCTTTGTGTCTTTCTGTCATGTACCCTCCCTCCTTTGACCAGTTCTTTTTAGTAACTGCTTATAATGAGTTCTCAGATGGTTAAAATTGGCTAAAACTGTTTAACATGGATATGTTTAAAGTTTTTTGTAAACCTACTCTGTTTGCAAAGTTTCTTGGAGACTTGCACAATGCTGTTGAAATTGGTTGAGTACTGAGAGTTATTTTGGGTAAAACTTTACCCTCTCATGATGTTATTAAACTAGTAATAGGCTTCAAAAGCAATGAAATAGCATCACATGTACAAGACGACAAGGCTTGAGTAGAAATAATTGTGTAGGAGGTTCTTTTTTAAACGTGAATGTGCTAGTCATGTCCCACCAAAACTACAGAGTATTGGATAATTTGTTGTTAAATTATGCAACATTCTGTCAAATACAGACATTTGACAATCAGTTATCTTATACAAGATCTTAGAGCAAATACTTGTGACATCATCCTGCAAAAGGACACTGTAAAAATTACTTAAAATCAATATACTGTGTAAGGAAACTTCAACTGGGGACATTCTTCTATCTTTTACTAAAAAAATAGGCTATATAAATGTCCTGTTAAGGTGCATATGCACTTCACATACTGGAGTGTTTAAGAAGGACTGAAGGTATTTACAATTTCTAACTTTAGTGCCCTATTTTAATGCCACTTCCTTTAGCTTTTGTTCTGGTTTCCAGGACTTACAGGCTTACAGAAAGAGAACAGACTAACTATGTGTAAAAGATTTTAGATAAGGCTGCAACTGTCTCCATTCTTTGCATTTTTTCGTCTGTATTTCCTGCTGTTGTGATTTGAGTAAGCCAATTACATTGAAATCTGGTCCATCGTCATGTAAATAAGTTCATGAGTGTGGATCTCTGTCTTCTGTGGAATTGCAGGGGAGCAAAACTGGTCTGTCATTTCGTTGTGCAAGGGGTCTGCACAGGATGCTGGGGTCATGCTTTGTGCTCCCTTCTGGGGTGCCATTTGCACTACATTGGAGGCAGATTTCAGGCAGATAGGACTTTTAAGGAAAATAAAGAAAGCCTTTAAAAAGTACTGAAATGCTAAAAATATAGGCTGAATTTTGTTTTCCAGGTGCAGGCTGCAAACATGCAATTTAAACATGCAGTTTAAATATGAAATGTTCTAAAAACTAGTTTCCAGGAAAATGTCACTTGGAGCTTGATGAAAATATCTCCAAATGCCCACAGTGTACAGTTTAAAACTGTTAAAAATGTTATTATAAGAAGTATTTTATTTAACTGTTAGATCTCTTTATCAGTAAGATCATATGCACAATTAAACTTGATCCACCCTAAATAGGAACTTAAGAAAAAAATTGCTTATTTTTCAAAGTCATGGGACTCCTTGATGCTCTTTAACTGCTAGGGAGCTTAAGAGAGAACAATTTTTCAGCTACCACTTCTTCACACACTGGCACTGACAGCAGTCTACCTGGCCTTTACGTGTTACACTTGCTTTACTGCTCTGTAGGCACACCATATGAAGTCAAACAATTGGAATTTCTTCAGGAAACGATATCCCAGGCAAAGAACAACAATTCTTGTTCTACTCAAAGGAGACATTCCTGAGACAACAGCACTGTAGGGCTCTATGTGCAGGGTACACAACTGCTGAATTCGACAGTCAGTCTGTAAACAATGGGGATGTGGGCTAAATGGAGAGACTTGACAAATTTGCTGAGGTAAGGATAGCTGGAAACAAAGAAGAGTAAATATAAATGCTTTGATATGTGAACACCTACAACAATTATCCACTCCCTCCCAAGTTTAGCAGGTTGAGTTCCCACATTATAATGCTCTTAGTTTTGGGAGAAAGCCAGATATCAAATTCTGTTCTAGAGAGGAAAGAAAAAGACCAAACCACTTATTGTCTGAGATATTGCATCAAAAATGGTCCAATGTCATTTTATCTAAAGATACACAGCCAAATGTTGCACAGCAAACTTAATCCCAGCTTCCTTTTCTTTTAAAGGCAAAGTATACAATTGCAACTGCCTACATAGAGATGCAAGCTGTTGAAATGAACAATTTTGGGAGTGAAATTATAACCACATTAAAGCGAATATGAATTTTATCTTAAAAAATCTCTTGAAGATAGTACAGATCATCAGTATAATAGAAATGACATACATGCCAGGAAAATGATTTTTAAAATACAGTTACTTGACATTCAGTTATTTCACCAGATCTAAACAGCCATAATAATACACCCAAAATAAGAATGACTATAAAATTACCTTCATGGCATCATGAAAAACCACTTCTTCACCCATACACTGTAATATTACAAAATCAGAGGGAAAAAAAATATGAACAAACACTAGCACCACTGAATTGTAATCCCTTACAAATATAAATGTAATTTTCCTTTATTTCTAATTGAAAACAGATTCTTTCTAAGTCTCCAACTTTGCTGCAAGTTATTTTCAAATTTCCTTTTGGCAGTTATGAAGCACCCTAGAAAATCTCTGATTACCAAGCAAGCCTGTTTTACATAGGAGGCATTCTGACACCATAGTGACAGCAATAACACAAAACCTCAAGATTAAGTGATCATTGTTTATTTTCTTCCTCAGTTTCCTATTTGTGTTCCTTGTGGGAATTTTGTGTCATTAAAAGCAGGGCAGGGCATAAGAGGCATAAGAACACTAGTGGGCATTTTTGTTGCGTACCCTTTTCAATAAACATGAAAATTGTTTTTGCCTAAAGAAGTTTACCTTAACAGCTACTTTACATTTTTCTTCTGTCTGCTGCCCCTTCTTTCCAAATGCCTAATTTACAGTCTCTTACACACATGCTTTGTGATAGCAACATGTTAAATTTTCCGAGAGATCGAAACCCAGTGTCAGAACTGTTACACACAGAGCCTGAGATTCCTGGTGTGAGTTCACAGTGCTCAAATGGGAATGCTTGTCAGGAGTGTATACAGAAAAATTTCTGTGCATCCAAAAGATAACTGTAACAGTCAACACTAGCCTTTGAATCAGGACTCTGCTTTCAGTTAAGTATATTTTTCTGTGGGAAGAAGACTAGCTCTGTGTGACTTCAAGATGTTAGGAAAAGACACTACTGTACACAGATCTCACAAGGAGATCAAGACCAAAGAAGAGGACATTTGATCTTACAAATACTTTTCCCAAACCTCCCATTGCCTTCTGCTGCAGGAAGTAATCATATTCAAACCAACAAGATTTCACACATGTTCAAAGATAGGTATGTGCACAATGGCTTTCTGAGCTTGAGGCTATCCTTTAATTTTTTTATTAAATAAGAGAAGCTTGTAATCTGATGTTAAATACTGGGAAAGACCTCAACAACTACTCAGCTTTTACTCAGCCGGTGTGACACCAATAAAGGCTGGGTGAAGAATGGATTGAGAGCAGCCCTGAGGAGAAGGACTTGGGGGCCTTGGTTGATGAGAAGCTCAACATGAGCTGGCAACGTGTGCTTGCAGCCCAGAAAGCCAACTGTGTCCTGGGCTGCACAAAAGAAATGTGGTCAGCACATCAAAGGAGGTGATTCTCCCCTCTGTTCTGCTCTCATGACACCCCACCTGGAGTGCTACATCCAGCTCTTGAGTCCTCAGTACAGGAAGGACATGGACCTGTTGGAGCAAATTCAGAGGAGGGACAGAAAGAGGATCAGAGGGCTGGAGCACCTCCCATACAAGGACAGGTTGAGAGAGTTGGCGTTGTTCAGCCTGGAGAAAAGAAGGTTCCAGGGAGACCTTATAGCAGCCTTCCAGTACATAAAGGGGGCCTGCAGGAAAGGTATGGAGGCACTCTTTATCAGGGAGCGTAGCAACAGTATGAGGAGTAATGGTTTTAAGCTGAAAGAGGGTAGATTTAGATTAGACATTAGGAAGAATTGCCCAGGTTGCCCAGAGAAGCTGTGGATGCCCCATCCCTGGAGGTGTTCAAGGCCAGGCTGGATGAGGCTTTGAGCAACCTGGGCTAGTGAGAGGTGTCCCTGCCCATGTCAGGGGGGGGCTTGGAACTAGATGATTTTTGAGGTTCTTTCCAACCCAAACCATTTTATGACCCTGTTTGACTGATGACCTCAGAGTTTGGCAAACCTGAATTTTTTTGAAAAAATTTTCTTTACAGCGTGTCAAAGCTGGTATGTCCACTAATTCTGCTAAGAACACAGATGACAGCCCTGCAGGCAAGAGCAGTAAATCAGTTGCAAATTAGAACCAGGTTCACTGATGTGGCACAACAAGCTGTTCTTAATATAAATGTCTGGGAAAAATCCATACAGTACAACAGAACCAAATAACAGAAGTTCTTCCTCAGTGCAAATGACTATAAGAAAAATTATCAGTAATGCAAGGTACATAATACCCTCACTGGATTATAATTCAACTTTAAATACTCCTACATTACAGCTTGTAAAATTACTACAGAGCATATTAATTTATTTTCTTTGTTTTTTATGTTTAATTCAATTTTTTGTTTGATTTTTTTTAAATGATGATAAAAAATTTTTCAGTGAGGAACTTGTTTCTTGCCATATTTATGAACTAAAGACATGTTTAATTAAAGTTAGTGCGAAGACTAATTAATGTTCAATAGGGGACCACAAAATATAAGCCTTTCAATATATGAAATATACAATTATCTGTGTAAATATTTTGTAAGATATTTTGTGTTCCCACTCACCTTTTTTCCTCTCTGTTGCTGATAGTTACAAAATAAATTTAAAGTGCTTTTCGCATTTAAATAAATTGCCTCAGAACTGTCATTTGAATAATGTATAACTTCCTACTGAAACTAAAAATATATATTTAAATCATGTAATAAAAAAAGCATTTAAAGCGGGTGGAGGCTGTCCTGCAAATTGTTGGAACAAATTTTTTACCCTTATTTATGTTTTCAATACTTTGGTCAATATTTTCAGCTGGTAGCACCGTAAGAACATCTCAGCTGTCCCCGGTCCCTACTTCTTGCAGCCTCTCTGCAGTGAGAATACCTGCTCTGCTCACGCAGGCTCCCTCTTTAATTCTTTCTCCATCTCACTTCCATATGGGTGAGATTGTGTTTCACAACACTAGTTACAGCCCATGTGCACTTTGTGTGCCATTGTGTTTCAGTGCCATTCACTGAAACAAACAGACAACAACGATATGTATAGAATCATAGAATCACAGAATCACCAAGGTTGGAAAAGACCTAAAAGATCATCCAGTCCAACCGTTCACCTATTATCAATAGCTCCCACTAAACCATGTCCCTCAACACAACATCCAGTCTTTCCTTGAACACACCCAGGATCGGTGACTCTACCACCTCCCTGGGCAGTCCATTCCAGTGCCTGACCACCCTTTCTGAGAAGAAATACTTCCTAATGTCCAGCTTGAATCTCCCCTGCCGTAGCTTTAAACCATTCCCTCTGGTCCTATCACTAATAACATGAGAGAAGAGGCCAACATAGCAACACACTTCACTTGGACTTAGTCATTCCAAAACCGTAGGCTGCCCAGGCTGTGAGAAGTAGTAGAGAAAGGAAAGGAGTATTGCATTTGTTCCATTTAAATGTCTTGGGTCCGACAAGGGTGTGAGGGTAAATGGACACCAAAAGAAATGAGCTTCTATTGAGGAGTGTTTCTTCTTACTCATGTACAGAAAACTGCTCCATGTTAGGACAGCGGAAAGAGACCACAACATGCAGGCTCAAATAAAGAGTTTAGAAAAGAAATATCAATTTCTTGTGCTAAAAACACCAATCAAACAAAAAAAAAACCCAGCCCACCTTTATCCAAACCTTGCTGCATATCATACATGACTAGATCCAGACCCTGGACATCCCCTTTTCCTCCCCCTTCTCCCTGCTCCCCACGGGGATCCAGCACCTGTGGACCTCTCCCTTCTGCAGCTGATCTGGCAGGCTTACGTGGGAAATGTAATGGGATACAGGAGCACCACAAACAGGTGCTTTCTTTGAACATTTGAATAGATCCTGTGAGGCTTATTTTCCTGTGAGCGAATTGCAACTAGATCTCAGTTTCATAATCCAAATAACAGTTTACATAACAGCCATGCAGTCCGTGGTGGTGGACACAGGCCTTACAGTAAGGGGACATGTAACATGTTATCTCATCAAGAGATTAGCACAGAGATTTCTCCTCCTGCCCCCACCCTTTATTTGCTATAAAGCCTCAAACTATGAAAACCTTTCCATTGTTATAACTTCAAGCAACACAATCACTTCACATTTCTTAACTAATGAACTGTACCCATTTCTTTTCTCTCCCCCTTCTCAGACATAGAATGACATCAGGAGATTATATTTAGTTTAATCAAGCTGGGGAGACACAAACATTCCTGAAAATATATTCATTCTTTCCTACTTAACAGATTAATAACATTTGATTTGACATGACTATAGACTTACACACTCCGAAGAATTTTTAAAGTGATACCTTCTAAAAAAGGAAGGAATAAAAAAAAGTAAAAAAAGAAAGTATAAAAAAAAAGTTCTTGTACACTCTGCATGACTAAGTGATGTATTTTTTTTTCAGTATTCACAATCTGTTTTCATGCCTTGGTGCTAACAGTTGTGAACAAAAATCAACTCCAGCATTGTAGCATTAATGGGGAACAGTCTGGCCTCCACCTAACCCTGAAGATAATTATGCTAAAACAATAGTGATGAGCATTCAGCTAACTAGCTCTAACAAGGAAAGAATACTGCTGCCATTCATCAAAACAGCCATTTGGATAATGAGGAGAGATGGCTACTGACATATTTCGGCAGGGGAGGCCATCCTGCTGGGAGCTTCTTTCAAAATTCCAAATTTTACCAATTTAAAAAGAGAATATCACGTTCTCTTTGGTCTGTCCAGTGATCTGGGGACCAGACACATAAGTCATATAGTACCGCCCAAGTTGGAATAAAGAGCTGGAAGAGATACCTAAGGAGAAAAAAAATGCTGTAGTGTACATATCATTGTAATCTTCAGTCTCCTGAAAGGACTAGTTCTAATTATGAACTACATGACTGCTGTCAGTCGGGGAGATAATCCCTTGCTTTCTGTAAGAAGCTCCTAATCTGATTATTGATTTACAGTTCTGGTGATTAGTTAAAGAATGTGCATCTCAAGGAATCTGAATGTCCTGACTGGACAGACAGTAAAACAGACATTTAGAAGAAAAGCTTTGCTTCAAATAAACGTATAGTTTCAAAACATATTTAGACTAGCAAATTTGGTGTGCCAGAATAACATGGAAGAAATGTCATTCATTTCTTCTGCTTTTGTATGTAGTGTCTAATACAACAGCCAGTTTTTCACAACAGAGATCACAGCTGATTTTCTAAAATAACACCAATAGAGAAGATAAGATGGCAATGGACCATTCAAGTACAAACCAGTACAAATGTGTTGGCTTGTGTTTATCATCTCAAGGCAATTTCTCCCATTTAAAATTTGTAGTTGCCGTGATGGTGAGGAAATTTAATTCACCTATGTTGTGTAAAAAATATGTAAAAAAAAGGTGCCTTTTCTTAGGAAAAAGGAAACAAAAGAAGCATATGTAGTATTTTCCCGTGACTTGCTATTGCAGGCAGCAGAGTTGGAGATACCTCCATGCTGTAAACAGTTTTGACAGGTAAGACTACTGTAGGCTTTCTCATATTCATTTTTGTCACTGACAAATACACAGTTACCGATTACAGAAAAAAATGTCATCATGAACAGAGGTGCTTTCCAGACTAACTCAAGATCCATATTCAAAATTTCTCCAAGAACATCCATTGTCAGGTGCTGAAGACAGCAGAAATCACAAGCAGCACAGCTTCAGCTCCTCTGCTTCTGGGAAGCCAGGGGCTTCTCTCTGATGACTTGCCACACAAAGGGGAATATATTGACTCTCTTAAAAAGCTCTCTAACAGCTCCAGGACTGTGAGACAAAGAAGATGCTAAGATAATAGGTGAAAAAGACAAATGCCTAGAGGAACAGGAAATTCAGTGGGAAATTCATAAAGGCAAACATGAGCTCAGTGAAACTAGTCTCCATTGGTTTCTTCTACAGTCCATAGAGGGTATAAAGTTCCTCCACGAAGTTAATCCGAGCAGGAGCTTGGGAACTCTTTCTGGAAGGATCTATCTTTCTCCACGGACTGTACAAGAGACCTACAGAAAGCTTCAGTAGACTAAAATTCACCTCTCGGTATACTCTGTACAATGATCCCACTCCCAAGTGGCTGTGTTAAGGAGGCAGCTATTCTCTACCATATCCAAAAGGCCAATTTTGGGGAAACATTTTGGGATTTATAACTGAAAATTGTAAAAACTTCTGAAGGCAAAAACTCTTTTTTTCGTTGTACTGGACCCTGGTGTTTCAGTGATTGCATTGTCTAGAAATAGAGTATGACACGTAAACTTTAGGAGCAGTTAACAATTTTAAAACATAAAAACTTATCATGCATGTACCTATGTTGCAGTTACATTAATCGGACTCTATCAGACACCTGTGTATTTCTACCGAGATTTCTCTGCTCATGCTGAAGCCATTGGAAGAGGTTGATAATAATGTATTTGGTTTCTTTGATGTATTTGAAGGCAGGAGAGAACTCCACAGCTTCTTGAGCACCAGTAGGCAGCAGATAGCTAATGTTATAATATGCATAAAAACTGTTAATTGAAACCAGTTGCAAACTCACCAACTTCTTTTGGCACAATATGGGTTTTGCTGTATATATTTCTAAATTGATGATCTCTGTGAAAAGCAAGCTGTTAACAGTGTTTATATTGTGTATTCCTAGTGCTGATCTATGTTTTCTTAGTGCTATGTGAAAAATCAAGAAATAGAAATGGAAATATTTTTTGCCTTTCCTTATGTCATATATGATCATGACTAATTTAGTACTAGACCTGGAATCAAAGAAGCCTAGTAAAAGGTTGCATATCTAATCCTTTCCCACGTTCAGTCTTACCTTGATCTTTGAAAAGCTTTCATTCTCTCCTTAGGGCATGAATACTTGGTATTTTAAAATTTACATGTCTGTATTTTTGTAGGAGAGGCAAATTAGGGCAAAAATTCACAACAACAAACTTCCATAGTGAAGACAGATCATTTCATATTTCTAGCCATGCTGAATTACAGGAAAATTAAACTCACTGCAGCTATGTGTAAATGGTCACAGAAATATATTCTGGTTCAAAACCCAGCCAGGCAGCATAGTTTTGTCTAATAGCTAACTGTCTCTAATATTTGCAGCCAGTATCAATAACTCTTTTACTGTAAGCATGGCCTTTTGGACTATATAACATTAAAATACAAAACAAACAAAATCTCACATTTCTCTCTGAGCTAATGATAAAACAAAAGAACAGGGCGGTGCCATGTTGGCAGCACCGCCGGATTGCACTGATCTCTGTCTTTTTTGGCAAACAATGAATCAAGTCGGCCCCTCTAAAGACCTCATGTGAGGTTAGAGATATGTTATTAGTGTAGAGCTAAAAAATGCTGCTGTGGTGTTTACAGAAAGCACTGTCTCAGATTATTCTATTTGAAGTCAATTAGAAGAATCCTCTGATCTTACTGGTATGTGTTCTCACAGCAAACGCCACACTGTTGTTATCACTAACCCCGAAGAATGCAGCTATCCTGGGAGAATGCAAAGGCCAGTTTAAAGAACTATTCCCTATCTGTGTTGATTCTCATGGCTTATATGTCTGTTTTGCATAGTCAGATCAAAATGATTGCCTCTAACCACTATGCAGACAAGCAAAGGTTGTCGAGTACCTGCCAGATTTCACAGCACGATTCATATGTCTGCTGGGCATTGTGGTTCCACTCAGTGTTATTTGTTTCCAGCACACTTTCTGAAACCAGTGTCCCACACACCACTGCTTTGGAGAAAGCGGCAACTCAAACACAGAAAGAGAATGTGGGTCAGCATGATATTTTCTCATCAATGTTTAACTTGGGGGGTTTTTGTTTGTTTTCATTGTTGCCAGGTGTTACCTTTATCAAG